>CM046373.1:27603212-27631792 GCA_025413025.1 Ficus hispida
AGGCAATAGAAAACCTCTCATCACTTACAAATCTTACAATTAGTAATTGTAGAATTTGGTCTCACTTCCAGAAGGATAGGCAGCCTCTCATCACTTACAGATCTTAGAATTGAAGGAGGCAGCAATTGGGCCTCACTTCCAGAAGGGATAGGCAGCCTCTCATCACTTACACATCTTACAATTGAAGGATGTAGCAATTTGGCCTCACTTCCAGAAGGGATAGTCAGCCTTTCATCACTTACAGATCTTAGAATTGAAGGATGTAGCAATTTGGCCTCACTTCCAGAAGGGATAGTCGAGCCTCTCATCACTTACAGATCTTGAAATTGAAGGATGTAGCAATTTGGCCTCACTTCCAGAAGGGATAGCAGCCTTCATCACTTACAGATCTTAGAATTGAAGGATGTAGCAATTTGGCCTCACTTCCAGAAGGGATAGGCCCTCTCATCACTTACACTTCTTACAATTGAAGGATGTAGCAATTTGGCCTCACTTCCAGATGGGATAGTCAGCCTCTCATCACTTACAATCTTAGAATTGAAGGATGTAGCAATTTGGCCTCACTTCCAGAAGGGATAGGCAGCCTCTCATCACTTACAGATCTTAGAATTGAAGGATGTAGCAATTTGGCCTCACTTCCAGAAGGGATAGTCAGCCTTTCATCACTTACAGATCTTAGAATTGAAGGATGTAGCAATTTGGCCTCACTTCCAGAAGGGATAGGCAGCCTCTCATCACTTACAGATCTTGAAATTGAAGGATGTAGCAATTTGGCCTCACTTCCAGAAGGGATAGGCAGCCTCTCATCACTTACACATCTTACAATTGAAGGATGTAGCAATTTGGCCTCACTTCCAGAAGGATAGGCAGCCTCTCATCACTTACACTTCTTACAATTGAAGGATGTAGCAATTTGGCCTCACTTCCAGATGGATAGTCAGCCTCTCATCACTTACAGATCTTAGAATTGAAGGATGTAGCAATTTGGCCTCACTTCCAGAAGGGATAGGCAGCCTCTCATCACTTACAGATCTTAGAATTGAAGGATGTAGCAATTTGGCCTCACTTCCAGAAGGGATAGTCAGCCTCTCATCACTTACAGATCTTAGAATTGAAGGATGTAGCAATTTGGCCTCACTTCCAGAAGGATAGGCAGCCTCTCATCACTTACAGATCTTGAAATTGAAGGATGTAGCAATTTGGCCTCACTTCCAGAAGGGATAGGCAGCCTCTCATCACTTACACATCTTAAATTGAAGGATGTAGCAATTTGGCCTCACTTCCAGAAGGGATAGGCAGCCTCTCATCACTTACACATCTTACAATTGAAGGATGTAGCAATTTGGCCTCACTTCCAGAAGGGATAAGCAGCCTTTCATCACTTACAGATCTTAGAATTGAAGGATGTAGCAATTTGGCCTCACTTCCAGAAGGGATAGGCAGCCTCTCATCACTTACACTTCTTACAATTGAAGGATGTAGCAATTTGGCCTCACTTCCAGATGGGATAGTCAGCCTCTCATCACTTACAGATCTTAGAATTGAAGGATGTAGCAATTTGGCCTCACTTCCAGAAGGATAGGCAGCCTCTCATCACTTACAAATCTTAGAATTAAAGGATGTAGCAATTTGGCCTCACTTCCAGAAGGGATAGGCAGCTCTCATCCTTAATATCTTATAATTAAAGGATATAGCAATTTGGCCCTCACTTCCAGAAAGGATAGGTCAGCCTCCCCTCTCTGAGGTTGGTTAATGGGAAGTCTTGCACTACTCAAATACCAATGAACGCATTGGTTGACTACCTCCTGCAGCAAAACAGAGAATGATTGTCAGAGTCTATTTCATTACAAGAATTTGGTAAGGAATTAATTTGTTTCCACTTTCCTATGTCGGATTACAATTTTTTGTTTCTTCTTTTTGTTTTTGTATTTTTGTCTTTTTTTTTGTCCTTTTTTTTTCCTTCTTTGGAACTTTGTACTTTGATATTTTTGAAAATGGAGTAACCAAAGCAACGAATAATTCTTTTAGTTAATCTTTTTCCTTTTTTAACAAGCTAGTGTTGACTGGATTTTCAGTTGTCCAGCAGAAAAAGGATCAATTAAGCACTAATGATGTTTGACATTCTGTCATAAATTAAGGTGTTTTATATCGTTTTTGCTCAGCATCATTATTTAGAGGCAAGAAATATTTACTGAGAAATTTGTTACTAAAATTAACTTTATTTTTTTTTAATTCATTCATAGTTGCTGCTTGAATACTAATTTGAAACCAAGTGTCCCACAAGTTCTCAACTCTCTTCAGTTTCCCAGTTTATATATATAGTTTCATTTGAGTCAAAGTCATTACTTTAAATGTATGAATGACAACTGCAGTGCCAAGGGATACAGAAGATTATTACACATCGTTTTATTAAACAAGTGATTTTCTATTTATTGTGTTTCATATAGGTAATCAAGCTGTGGATAAATTTACAGGTTCTTCGATCGACTCATCATCTCAATTACAGTATTATTCTTCACCAAATTTCTGTGCTCATTTTGGAGGTTACCTGCCTAGTTGTTGGTTTGTGCTTGTGTAAGTTTTGGCTGTTGCTGCCGTTGTCCTTTGCTTCTGCCAGTTGGTCTACGAGATCCTTTGTTTAATAAAGAATTTTAATTCTCATGCGTAGTTTTGACTCGGGATCATGCACTCTTTTTCCTCGATGGATTTTTTTCCCTTTGGGTTTTTTCCATTCAAGGTTTTAACGAGGCATCCTTTGCTAAGGATAGATCCCGTGATTTCGCATATCATAAGCATCTTTTTGTTAACTCAGGTGTTTCAGTGACGTCTTTTGTATTTTATACTTCTGTGCATTTCGGATTTGTAAGCCTATATATGAGGCATGTGTTTTAGTTTCCTAAACTTTCTGTATTCATTCTTTGTTATCAATAATAAATGTGAGTGGGGAGCTTGGCATGAGATGGGAATATTAGTGAGTGTCAACCTAATTGGAATACACTAAAATTCCTTTTTATTGTTGCTCTCTCTATTTTTTTTACCTATAAAATAGATTTCTCATTTTATTAAGAACATTTTCGGAGTTCATATTCAAGGTATGATATCGAAATAAGCTTTTGTTTTTTTATACTTCATCCGGTTTACTAGATGAGATATAAAGTTAAAACATCTAAGTGAATTAAAAGTTTGAGCCACTTTACCTAAAAACCAGAGGAAGTCTTCCTCTTCTCACAAACTTCAATTACATTGAAAATTTTAGTAATTCGCATACTCGGAGCCTGTATTATTATTCCTTCTTGAAGATCTTAGCTGATTCTTTGGATTTGATGTATGACTAATGTGAATAAGTTGTAGACTGGCCATTGACGGAGATTGCTTAGGACCTAACCATGTAAACCGGAGTATCATGTTCTCTTTAATCTGTTCTAATTTTCTTGTGTTATTTGTTTCTGCGTGATTGATTCTTGAAGTCAGTTTGCTCACAAAAATATAAAAAATAAAAAATAAAAATTATAAGATGATATAGGGAGAAATGAATTTGAACCAGTTAAAGTCTCTGTCACATTAGAAAGTGTATACATTAGAACCAGACTATGCATATTCATCTTGCTTAATTTTAATCTTTAGAGATATAATTATTTTATGAATCGAATGACCTTATCTTAATAATTAGATCCGTACATGATTCTTGAATGGGATTATGTATCGACAGTACTAAATCTAACTAAGCTACCAATTATGTACAAGCACGTGTCTAATCTAATGACAACTAAAGGCAAATTATATAGTCAAAGCTCGATGAAGGAAGAACTACAGTATTACCTTCAAAAATAAAATAAAGGGGGATACCAACAAACAAAAACAAAAAACAAAACAAAAGGTTTGGGTGATATTGCAGGATTTATAAGGTAATTTTAAGGATTGTCCAAAAAGTGATATTTGAGGATTTATAAGATAATTTTAAGGATTATCCAAAAAGTGCATACCTCCGAAATTTTGTCTTATTTATAATGGTGTCACGATTTTTAACCTTTTATAATATAAATCAAACCTTCAACCTAGAATGTCTTTTGAAAATTAACCTTCACATGTCAAAAATATTTTCTAATAAAATATCATCTGTATTCGACCAGAGTACACTCCATCAATCAGAGACAACATAAACCACTGATAGTCTCTAGTCACGGTAGAATATTCTGATAGACTATTGTTCTTATTCTACCAAAACATGTTGCTATTCTACAAAAGTATTTAATATATTCTATCGTAATGCTTTTTTTTTCTCTACCAAATTTTTTAACATCAAATTGTTTTAAAATATATTATTTTAAATGATTATATTAATTTATCATGTTTTATAATTTATCAATAAAAGAATCATAAAAAATAAATACTTAGCATATTTAAAGAATTATATCACTTCCTTAAAAAAATTATGTTACAAAAATCAGGAGATTTTTTTTTAAAAGAAAAAGGAAAAAAAAAACGTAACCAAAACCACGACGACCACGAGAAAGGCAGAGAGAGAGCCGTCGCCGTGCAGCGACGGCTGTAGGGATGTGAGGTCGAAGATGAGTAAGAGATGCCAAGAAAGAGAGAGAGAATCGTATCCAAGTTGTCTCTACAACACTTTCTTTCTTTCAAAATAGAGAACTAACTCTATATTTTCTTGTTATGACATGAAGAACTATCAAGTGAGTAGATGATAAACTCACATGTAAAGTATAGGTAAATATCTCCTAATGTTAAATATCAGCTTTCAATTTGGGCATGAAACTACATATTCTTCATTTCATTGTCATGTAAAATATGTTTTCTTATCTATAATTGAACATTGATTAGTCAACTTAGATTGGAATATGTATTTCATTTCCACTAGGATGATATAATTTAGAAAATTTTATGATAAGACACTTCACTGGTTAATTTAACACTTCAAACTGTATGACTTGGAAAATCACTAATTTTATCATCAATATGCAATTCCCTTGTCAAGTAATAACAAGAGAGACGACAGAGGGCTTAGATAGAAATAAACGACAAGTGCTCAAGCACTAAACAACACAAAAACTCTAGACTCAAGGCTTTATTTAAATGCATAGCTTTAACGACATAATAATGCTAGCTTCTACTACTAGACTTAGAAAAACGACAACTAGCTTGAGTAAAAAGCTTCTGCATCAACCTTACTGTAGGTACTACTATGTAGTTAAATGAATAGAGGGACTGAGATTATGCAGAAAAAATAAAAGTGAGAGAGAGAGAAAGTTATAAAAGTGGTAATTCTAAACCATCAAAACATTTTAAAATATATCAAATTATAGAAAGAGAACGATAATTTAAAAGAATTTGATGAAAATCTAACAGTTCATAATTATGTTTATCAATAAGATTTTTTCTAAGCTTACCAAAAAGATCTTTTTTCTTACTCTACAAAAGAATTTCTCCTAATATTTAACACTCTCTCTTACTTTTAAAGTCACTAATTTATGATCAATTGGGTATTATTAATAGATCCACGACATATTTATGACAGGTCAAGATTGATATATGTTTTCTGCAAAGAGATCAAAGTGTTATAACCCTAAGAAAATGACTCTAAATAGGCTTATGAAGTTAGGAAAAGTTGTAACAAAGGAAAAATGACTAGTCCCACGTGGGATAGTGGTGGAAGCCACAAATGTCAAGGGATTTAAATAGAATTGTTAATTTGCTATTTGGTAAAATGCTAAGTTAAGAGGCTAGCTCTCTCTTGCGGATGTAAGAGATGCAAATCCCCGATTAGCGAACTAATGGACTTATGAGGAAAAAGATTAAGCGTGCTACGGTTGAAGTTGAAATTTTTAAGTTGGAGTTTGTTGACTTTTTAAAAACTAGTTATAATTTTTATTGACTTTTCAGAAAAATACAAAACTGAGATAAAAAATTTAAATTTGAGTTGAATCACCAAACGGAATGCAATTTTAATCTGTACGAGATTTAAAAGATGAAAATATGCATATATTTTGCTGAGTTGGCACTTTTATCCCTAAATGTTTGAGAATTTAAAATTTTAATCCTGATTTATTACAAAATGGCCCCTTCAGTTCTCTCTCTTCATTTTCACGCCCGGAGCCGGTCTCTCTGCTGTGCTGCGAGCTTGAGCTTGAGCTTCAGCTCTTATAGGGTTTCTCTCCATTGGCGATTTGGGCTTTCAGGCACTCCTTTATCGCCTCTCTTTTTCCGATTCGTTAGGCCTCTGTTTGATTGCTGAGAAAGTGAAAAGCTTTGGAATTTCTTTTTTTCTTTCAAGTTTCTTTTGTTCAGTTAGCTATGTCCTGAAATGAAACGAAACATCACGCACCTTCTCTAGAGAGAGAAACAGAGGAGAGATAGAGAGAGAGAGAGTGAGTGAATTTGGGAATTAGTTTGGTGGAGTTTTTCTTCGGTCAACTGAGTAACAATGGAGGCCGCAGTTGTCGACACTGGCTCGAAGCTCCTCAAAACCGGACCCGCCATTCCCGACCAAGCTCCATCCTTGGTAATCACCCAATTTCTACAAAATGTACTATTCAACAGTGCTAAAATTCAAGCTTTTAGTCTCAAGATTGTTATTATGTATATGATTGTGTGAAAAACTTCAATTTCTCTTTGGTTTTGAACTTGTTTTAATTCTTGATTTAGATAATTCCCACACAAATGAGACGCCTTCCTGAAGACGGGTCATTGAACGAGAGCTCGTTGTCTGAGGAAATCACAGTTGATCCCGTCGTTCGTGGTTTTATTAGAGATTGGGATGCAATGGAGGATCTCTTGCACCATGTTCTCTACACTGGCCTCGGATGGGAAATCGGCAATGAGGGTCAGATTCTATTTACCGACCCGACACCGAAGCTTTGACAGCTTTGTCAATATTTATTGTCCTTCAATAAGCTAGTGGATTCTTGTGACGAATTATGTGCAATTATTTGTATTGAACCGAAGTTTTAATCGACAATCGAAGTATTGTTTTCTTTCTGTAGATTTCTGTCTAATGATATAATGGCATTTAGTTTTAATGTCCAGTCTGTTAGAGAACAATTGGTGCAACTGATGTTTGAAACGTTTAACTTATCTGGCTTCTACAGAACAAGCTGTATTGTCACTCTATGCAGTAGGACGAATCTCGGGATGCACTGTTGACATTGGTCATGGAAAGATAGGTATACTATCATGCTCAAGGGTCGTTTTGTCAGCTATTGGTTGTCAATCTCTTGCGAATCGAAAGAATCTTAAAACTTAAGCTAAGTTTCTAATTCACTGTTCTGTTATCTTTTATAATATATAGTGACTAGCGAGTACATTGTTATTTTAACCCTTTTTGTGATAATATAATACCAAGTGAGAAACATAACTGTGAAGTAAATTAGAGGTTTAGGTCATTCCTCGATGATGGAAGCCATAAAAGAAGTGTCGGAGGACAGATTTGGAGTGGCGTTGTTTATGATCAGTGGCATGCTTCAATTTCAGTAGATTTGTGGTAGAGATATATATACACACACACACACACACACATATATATATATATATATATATATGAGCACATTCCTTACAGGGCCTATTCTTGATACCTTTATGTTGCTATGTTTATGAGCTTTACTGTCTTTAGAATTTAGTTGAAATTTTTGTGAGTCGGCATGTTTGGTAATTTGGACTCCCGGTTCTTTTGATAGCTGACCATGTCTAATTTTTGGCTGTGTGTAGAATCCATGAACTTTTTGTCCTCGGTGATGAGATCAGGAGTCTCATAGAATTTGTTTTTCAGTCCAATGTTTGAATTCATTGAAAAAACGATAGATGATTTTGAGTCTTGACAGATGTCTAAATTGCAAAAGATATTGAGATCAGCGTGGAAGGTCAAAAATAAGTCTAAAGCTAATTAATATACTGTTGCTAAGAAACAATATTATTCTGTTTCTCCAATCATCACTTGTGGTATTTTAATAGGACCAAAACGGATCATTCAATATTTTCATGATGTGACAATATGGTCCATTTCTAGTGTAATGAAGGCTTTACGATAATGATGACATTTTAAGTTTCTAACTTATACCTTCTCATTCTCATTTCTTTTTCTCTCTAGATATTGCACCAGTAATTGAAGGTGCAGTTCATCACATTGCTTCCAGGAGGTATCGATTTGACAAAGTTACTAGCTCAGGAACTTGGAAAATCCAATCCTCTTGTTAATATCAGCATGTCTGATGTTGAGAAAATAAAGGAGCGATATTCGTGTTGTGCTGAAGATGAACTTGCTTATGGGAAGCTTGAATGCCCGACTGAAAAACATATTCTTCCCGATGGACAGGTTCATGTTTCACCATGTCCAAACTAATGTTTATCTGACCTTATTTTAATCATCTTCCTGATTTTACTGTTTTCCTTTTCCCCTCTTTCAGAAAAATCCTTGCTTGACGAACACTTTCTTAATGACACTGACTTTGTAGGCAAGAAAGAGATAGGAAGAGAGAGAGAAAGACAGAGAAACAGAAGAGAAATCAGAGCAGAGAGAGTTTAAAATTTAGAGAGAGAAGAAGATGAACAATAGAGAGGGAATCTAGAAATTCAATATCATCAGTCAAGTCTTAGTCAGAATTCCAATAACAATCTTTAGCGGTATATCAGCAGTTTCATCTGATAATCACTGGCAGTTACTTGAGAACACAGTACTATGTGGTGGCACTGCATCCATGACTGGTGAGTTAATATGGATTTGATCACATGGTAACTCTTGGATTTTTATAGAATCTACAACGCAGTGCAAAACTAATGTGCCATTACCCAATTTTGGCTTTTCGGGAGGGAAAATACTCTCCAATGTTGTGCTATTTTTGGTGCTAAATTTGGCCCCAAAATAAGGGTGTGGTAATATTTGTTTGCCTGCTTTTTGATGATCTGGTTATACCAACTGAAAAGTTGGATGGTGCGCTATAAGTATTTAATAAGTAATATCAGACTGTCGGTTATCATACTCATTTTATAGTAGCTGGAGTGCTGGACTATCTTGCCTACACTGTTTCGGTTTCTCTATTGTAATGAATTATCACAATTAAAGTTAACCCAAATTGCTTGGTTTGATTCTACTATTGGCTTGAGGTTTGGCATGAGAAAAAAGTTATCGTGATCTTAAAGGGTGTCTCCGTGTACAAGTAATGTGCATGATAATAAAATTAGTTAACGAATGCCGATTGATAAAGTATTTTGTGTGTGGATGGAAAATTCCGTGGAATGCTAATTAAGCAAATCTTATTTACTTGAGAGGGCAGTGATGCGGTGAACTTCATTATTTGGTTCTCTCGTTTTACAAAAACTAACTCGCGGTTTTGCACAGGTTTTGAAGAAAGGTTTCAGAAAGAAGCTGGTCTCTGCTCATCTGCTATCCGTCCTGCTTTAGTTAAGGTCATTTATTCTTATCACAAGAGGCCCTTTGTTTTAACTTTTTCAAATAAGCAGTGATAGAGTACACGGGATCAATTTATTCAAACTGGCAAAATTCTGGTATTTATATTTTAGGATTTTTTTTTTTTTGGGAGAAAGTGCAAATTCTTGTAATATTTTGGTGAGAGATAATTGTTTGTTCATTGCAGCCTCCGGAATATATGCCCGAGAACTTGTCGATGTACTCAGCATGGGTGGGAGGTGCCATACTTGCCAAAGTTGTGTTCCCACAGAACCAGCATGTAACCAAGGCCGACTATGATGAGAACGGACCTTCTGTTGTCTACCGGAAATGCTTCTGACCCTTATTTCTCGGACATCTATAGATTTTTGTAGTCTATTTACTCGACTGTAGTTTATGTTATGATAGTGGCAGTGCAGGGAACACCAATTGAGTAGGTCTACAATACTTTTGATTTTAGCTAGAAGTTATAAGGTCTTGGTAGAAAGAGCCACTGTACTGTTGAAAAATAGCATTTTAGCATCTTCCATGTTTGCTCCAAGAAAGATCCCAACGACCCCTTACAAGTAACATCCGTACTCTCTAAGATGGCGGCAATGGCCGTAGAGTTGCAATTAACAATTTGGAGGAAGATCTATGCCAAGGCCAAGGATATTCACCGCAGATAGCGTCCAAATGAAAACATTTGAATGGAAAATTTTGAATATAACATTTAAACTGTTATCCGAAATATTTGAACAAAAACATTTAAATATGCATTTGAACGTAGCTATCTCAAAAGATGTGAGAAATGAGAAAACGCATATGAATTAATTTTTATTTTTATTTAATTTCACTGTAGACCATATGTAAGAATGGAGGTAAATTTTAGGGAGGATTTTTTATCATTTAAGAACAAAAATTAAAATGACATTTTGAATGTTTTATTTCTAATTGTTTCTTGCAAAAGTCTATTTGGAATGACCGTTCAAAAATGGAATTCCCCAAATGTTTGGCTGTAAACGGATGCATTGTCAAATTCATGGGCAGCCAACTCATAATGTAAAGATTCAATCGTGCACTCCTTGGTAGCTTAACATGATCCAAGAAAATGAATATGAATGAGAAATTCTACGGGTTGGATTGCTTGTGAATCTACGAGGCAAATCCTATTTGAATTGGATGCTCAACAAGCTATTACATTACTCTGATATTTAACCACTGATATAGATCAAACGGTTATTATGAATCGGGTAGTTAGTCAAACAATTTTTGACAATTAATTAACATTGAATTTAAAAACTTTGATAAATATGAATAGAATGGGTAACTTGTTCTTAACTTGTTGACATAGTTTTCTTAAAATATTTCTTATTCGAATGGAATATAAATTAAAAATTCATTTCTTGAGTTTTAAATCTCATTCTTGGATGTATATTATATTTTTCTTTAAAAAATGTTAATCAGCATCATAAAATTTAACTCTGCAACAGCTTATTGTTTACAAAAATTAAGAGTTGAAATGTCCATTGATTTTTACAAAGCAAAGCATAAACACAAACAATCTTCTCTACTATAAGTTTTCGTTTTTTCTTTTTTTTTTTTTTCCATTTTTTTATTAAGGAAATAACTTTTTATAGACTTTAATAATAAATAAAAATAACAATAATTATTTTGTAATCAGTGAAAAAAAACTCTCTCTACTAGATGTACTGTGTGATTAATTTTTCCGCTTTGCTTCTTCTTTCTTTTGTTTTAATAGATTTGTTTATCTGTATTTTATTTGTTTCTAAATTGATATATTTTTTCATGTAGTATACTTCATTTTAAATTTACAATTTGTTTATATAAGAAAAGGCTTCGTAGTTTAAGGGAGAGAGAGAAAGAGTTTCGTGCCTAATGCTTCAACTAGAGAGAGAGAGAGATAGGAAACGGTAGAACATCAAAGTAAATAAAATTTAAATTGTGGGTATGAAATATGAAGTCATGGAGCAGTATTTATTTATTCTTTTTGGAGAAGTATTGATTTATGAAAACAATAAGGGGTAATTTTATAATATATAGGGGTGTGCAATAAGTAAATTTAATTATTTTATAATTAAGAGGCGTGTGTGTTTAGACAGGATTTGGAGAATTAGATGAAATATATTAATAGAACTACTTTTTTTCAATTTCTTATTCAAAATATTAAGTAGTCAAATAGTGAAGATTAAAAAAAAAAACAAAACAAAAGAAATACTATTTCGAAGTAGACGAGGTGCGTTAATAGAACTACTCTTCTAAGTAGTCAAATGGTGGAGATTAAAACAAAATAAAATAAAAAAAGAGAAATACTATACCACTTCAAACATATTTTCTCTTTACCTGATGCCATTTTGTCACTCTATGGATCCAATGTCACCAAAAAACTTTTAATTGACACAAATTCTTAAGATTTTTCCCTATGTAAATACAAATTTTTGTTTCCGAATTAAAAAATATATAAACTTTTATGTTGTATCGCTTTTTAATAAATATTTTTAACCACTTAACCTTTTACTCAACTCATGCATATATCTATTTAGAAATGTTTATACACCATACATTGATTAATTTTGTTAATTTAGTTACAATGTGAAAAAAGTGTTAACTTTTTTTCTTTCAAATGTTAGCAGGTTATTTTACATTAAATTAGAAAATGGTGTTAAGTAATTTTGTTGCAATTATTTTTAGTTTATTATAATATTTAAGAATAACATGTCAATTAATTTATTATAGCAAGTCATAAAATATCATATTATCAAGTGTTATTAACACATATACTTATTTTTAGAATTTTATCTATAACCACCAATGTTAACAAATAAAGAGTAAATACTGAAAATTCTTTCATACATATATTTATATGAGAATTAAGATAAAAATTGTTGTTAACGCAATTCATATATTAAAAAAATGGGAGATGCCAACTGTTACTCCCTTTAAAAAAATAAAAATAAAAAAACCCTAACGGCTAACGATTTGTGTGTATTATTTTATAAAAACTTTAAAATGCTTTGTTATGTGTGCTGCACGTGCTAACTACTGTTGTGTGTGAATCATAAGATCATTCACACTCATAACAATTGTCGTTCTAGTTTTTTTCTTTTTTTTTTTTTTTTAAGGGAATAGAAGTAGGAGTAGCAGAATAATATAATATTGAAAATAAAATATTAAAGGCTCTTTTTTTTTTTAAGGGTATAGAAGTAGGAGTAGCAGAATAATATAATATTGAAAATAAAATATTAAAGGCACTTTTTTTTTTTTCTGAGGGTATAATAGTAGTAGTATTAGTAGTCGAATGCTTATTATTATTATTATTATTATTATTTTGGGGAGAGACTATTAAAAGCTTTGTTGTGTGTGCCATATGGATATGGGAGATTACAATGGCTGCTCCCTCTTATAAAAATAAATAAATAAAAATAAATATTAGTTTTGGTGTAGATGCCAACGGCTAGTGACCATTTGCAAGTATAAAGGAGGGTGCAGGTTTCTAGCAATTATAATAATAAAAAAGATTGACTATCTAATTAAATTTACAAGTTACTTGATCATAAATTTTGATTATTTAACAAACTATGCCAACGTTTCTCAAAAGAAATCAACGATTAATTTCAATATGAATAATTATAATGATAAAACTATTATATAATTTTATATTTAATTCAATCATAAAATATATATTTGATAACTATAATAGGATTATTACACAGTTTTATTACAAGCCCATTAATGAGAATTCATCAATTCAATAATGACAACACTTTAAAAAATAGTTACTACATTTCTGAAGTTCAAATGAAAAAAAAAAAAGAAAAAAGTTGGTAATGGATGGGATGAGCCGTTGGACAATGTGAGGGGTAACCTTTATTCAGACATACTATAATTTATGATAGGAGTTGAATAATATAATATTGAAAATAAAATATTAAAGGCTCTTTTTTTTTTTTTAAGGGCATAGAAGTAGGAGTAGCAGAATAGTATAATATTGAAAATAAAATATTAAAGGCTCTTTTTTTTTTAAGGGTATAGAAGTATGAGTAGCAGAATAATATAATATTGAAAATAAAATATTAAAGGCACTTTTTTTTTAAGGGTATATAGAAGTAGGAGTAGCAGAATAATATAATATTGAAAATAAAATATTAAAGGCACTTTTTTTTCTGAGGGTATAATAGTAGTAGTATTAGTAGTCGAATACTTATTATTATTATTATTATTATTATTATTATTTTGGGGAGAGACTATTAAAAGCTTTGTTGTGTGTGTCATATGGATATGGGAGATTACAATGGCTGCTCCCTCTTATAAAAATAAATAAATAAAAATAAATATTACTTTTGGTGTAGATGCCAACGGCTAGTGACCATTTGCAAGTATAAAGGAGGGTGCAGGTTTCTAGCAATAATAATAATTATTATAATAATAAAAACTATCTAATTAAATTTATAAGTTACTTGATCATAAATTTTGATTATTTAACAAACTATGCCAACGTTTCTCAAAAGAAATCAACGGTTAATTTCAATATAAATAATTATAATAATAAAATTATTATATAATTTTATATTTAATTTAATCATAAAATATATATTTGATAACTATGATAAGATTGTTACACAGTTTTATAACGAGCCCATTAATGAGAAATCATCGATTCAATAATGACAACACTTTAAAAAATAGTTACTACATTTCTGAAGTTCAAATGAAAAAAAACAAAGAAAAAAGTTGGTAATGGATGAGCCGTTGGACAATGTGAGGGGTAACCAATTGTGGGTTCCTTGACATGTGAAGTGCAAATAATAACGTTTTGTCTTTTCCTCTTTCTCTTTTGCCCTTTACAACAACAATTCCAACATTCAGCATTTCCAACGGATATAATTCTTTTTCTTTTTATTTTATTTTCTTTTTTAATTTGCATGAAGAGGCATCGGATAATAATTTATCAAAACGTTTCCTTAAAATATATATATATATAGAATATCCCAACATAACGGATAGTAAATAAGGCTACACTTTTTTTTAAATAAAAAATTTCATACTTTTCTTCTTATAAAAAATGACAACAGCTCTCACTTCCCTTCTCACACTGCAATCATAATAATCTTTGCCTTCTTTTGATAGCTCTCAACTAAAAGCACTCCATCGTTCCTTTCCTTACAGCAATTCCAATCTTTTCCTTTTTATTTTATTTTATTTTTTGTTTTGATTTCTCTGAAAACACACTTTTGTTCCGATTTCCAATTGGAGTTTTCGCTTAATTCCTACATACCATCCATTTCAAGAAGTAATAATCAATGGCAGAAGGAGTACTCCTCAACATTGTTGCAGGATTCGTTGCAAACATCGCCTCTGAACCTTTCAAGGAGATCAGACTGTCGTTGGGGGTTAAGGACGAGCTCCGCAAACTTAACAACACCATCACCGTAATCCAAGCCGTTCTTCTTGACGCGGAGGAGAAGCAAACGAGGGACAACCGAGTCAAAGTGTGGCTCGACCGTCTTGAGGAGGTTATCTACGATGCTGATAACTTGGTGGACGAGTTTCATTACCAACACCTTCGGCGCAAAGTGCTCTTCGGTAAGAAAAAGGCGAGGAAGGTACGCATTTTCTTCTCTAGATCATCAAACCAGCTTTTTTTCAGATATAAAATGGCTAAGAAACTTAAGAAAATTAGAGAGACTCTAGATGAGATTAAAGCCGATGAGGTTTTTCTTCATATACTTAAGCCTGATTCTGAAGAGACGCGTGGTCCCTCTAAATTGAGTGAGAGGGAGACTCACTCATTTGTAATTGATGAGGAAGTAATTGGGAGGGATGATGATAAAAATGAGATAAAAAAACTTCTTTTAGACAACGACATCGAAAATAATGAAAACGTGTCCATTGTTTCCTTAGTTGGTATCGGCGGATTAGGAAAAACTACACTAGCTAAGTTTGTATTCAATAATGAAGAAATCAAAAAACATTTTGAGAAACAAAGGTATTGGGTTTGTGTTTCTGATGTTTTTGATTTGAAGTCACTTGTTCAAAAAATTATTAGGTCTGTAACTGGTACAAGTTCAGATCAAAACCTGGATTTGGAGCAGCTGCAAAATCAGCTTAGGGAAAAAATAGAAGGCAAGAAATACCTTCTTGTATTAGATGACGTATGGAATGAGGATAGAAACAAATGGGAGGAGCTAAGTACATTATTAAAAGTAGGTGCAAAGGGAAGTAGAGTCTTAATAACTACTAGGAGTAGAACAGTCGCACAGATTGTTAATTCCACTAAAACACATATGTTACGTGGTCTAGATGACGACAAGTCTTGGGCTTTGTTTGAGAGAGTGGTATTTTGGGAGAGAAATTACGAACGAACTGCTCAATACCATCGCCTCGTAGAAATAGGAAAGGATATAGTAAAAAAGTGTGGAGGAGTTCCTCTTGCTATAAAGACAATAGGGAGATTATTGTCTACGAAACAGCCCATGCAAAACCTTGAAAGCCAGTGGAAGTCGTTTAGGGACACTAAACTTGCAGAAATAAATTATGAAAATCAAACTGACATATTGCCAACGCTTAAGTTAAGTTATAATAATCTCCCATCACATTTGAAACATTGTTTTGCTTTCTGTAGCTTATTTCCAAAGGATTATGTGATCGATGTTCAACAACTAATAAAACTTTGGATGGCACAAGGTTTTATTGAACATGATGGGAGTAGTAGACAACTAGAAGTAATTGGGTACGACAATTTTATGATTTTATTTTCAGGGTGCTTTTTCCAAGAAGCTGAACAAGATGAGTTGTTAGAAACTGTTAAATCCTGTAAAATGCACGATCTCATGCATGATCTTGCAAGTTTAGTGGCTGGTAAGAGTATAAAAATATTAGATGAAAATATAGCAGAAAAATCTTTTGAAAAAGTTCGTCATGTTTTTGGTTTGAAATATGATTGTTTAGGCCAAATTAAAACACAATTGTTGGAACAAAAAAAGATGCGAACATTTATTTTACCTGAGTTTGAAAGTTTGACTTCATCAGATTGCAATGACATTTTGTCAAACTTAAAGCTCTTGCGCGCATTGAGTTTCGGAATTGATACGGAGACTTTGCCAAATAGCTTGGGCAAACTAAAGCATCTTAGATATCTTAATCTCTCACCTAACAAATTGAAGGAGCTTCCAAATTCCATAACAGAGTTGTATAATTTGCATACTTTAATCCTCTCTAACTGTGCATGTCTTGTAAGGTTGCCTGTAGATATAAAAAATCTTATCAATTTGAGGCATCTTGAGATTTACGACTGTCGTGAGTTGACTCATATGCCTCGTGGAATTGGTGAATTGACATTACTTCAAACATTAGACATGTTTGTAGTGGCAGCCAACCAATCAAGTGAAAGTGCTGGATTTGGTGAACTAGGCAAGCTCAACAACTTGCGTGGATGTTTAGTCATTCAGATTAATGGACTTGGCGAATCAGGAGCTGCACAATGCTTGAAGAACAAAGAACATCTTGAGTCCTTAGTTCTGAATTGGGAAGTAGAACAAGATACGATCGGGAATGCTAAAGAAGCATTGGAGTGCTTAGAGCCACATCAAGATATGAAAGCCTTTGAAGTAAATTCCTATCCTGGTGAGACATTTCCCAATTGGCTTTCTTTTCTCACTAAACTTGTTCGATTGAGACTTGTAGGTTTTAAAGAATGCAAATATCTGCCACCATTGCACCAGTTATCTTCTCTTCAGTATCTTGAACTTTATGATTTGTCAGCTCTAGAGTATGTTTCAAATAAGGATAGGGAGTGTGACCAAGGTGACAACTTATCTACTTCATCCAGGTTCTTCCTCCCATCCTTAAAAAGTCTCAAGATTAGAGGATGCACTAGTTTGAAAGGATGGTGGGGCAGAGAAATAAAGGATGTTGGTAAAGTAGTGGGACCACTAACAGAGTATCACCAACAACATCCTTTTTTTCCTTCTCTCACTATCCTAGAAATATCCAACTGTCCTCTTCTAGTTACCATGCCCTTGTTTCCGAATCTTGAAACGCTGGAATTACACTACACAAGCTCTAAACCACTAGAACAGACAATCATGATGAAATTGAAGAGTGATGGTGTTGCAACAACTTCATCAGTATCTTCTTCATCCTCTTCCTCCTTCCCACTCACCAAATTGAAGGATTTAGATATCTATAATGCCAGCGATTTTGAATCCCTGCCAAAGGCAATAGAAAACCTCTCATCACTTGCATATCTTTCAATTAAAAGATGTAGCAATTTGGCCTCACTTCCAGAAGGGATAGGCAGCCTCTTATCACTCTCAGATCTTAGAATTGAAGAATGTAGCAATTTGACCTCACTTCCAGAAGGGATAGGCAGCCTCTCATCACTTACATGTCTTACAATTATAGGATGTAGCAATTTGGCCTCACTTCCAGAAGGGATAGGCAGCCTCTCATCACTTACAGATCTTACAATTAAAGAATGTCGCAATTTGGCCTCACTTCCAGAAGGGATAGGTAGCCTCTCATCACTTACAGATCTTAGAATTGTAAGATGTATCAATTTGACCTCACTTCCAGAACGGATAGGCAGCCTCTCATCAATTACACATATTTTAATTATAGGATGTAGCAATTTGGCCTCACTTCCAGAAGGGATATGCAGTCTCTCATCACTTGCAGATCTTACAATTATAGGATGTAGTAATTTGACCTCACTTCCCGAAGGGATAGGCAGCCTCTTATCACTCTCAGATCTTAGAATTGAAGAATGTAGTAATTTGACCTCACTTCCAGAAGGGATAGGCAGCCTCTCATTACTTACATGTCTTACAATTAATGGATGTAGCAATTTGGCCTCACTTCCAGAAGGGATAGGCAGCCTCTCATCACTTACAAGTCTTACAATTATAGGATGTCGCAATTTGGCCTCACTTTCAGAAGGGATAGGCAGCCTCTCATCACTTGCATATCTTTTAATTAAAGGATGTAGCAATTTGACCTCACTTGCAGAAGGGATAGGCAGCCTCTCATCACTTGCATATTTTTCAATTAGAGGATGTAGCAATTTGGCCTCACTTCCAGAAGGGATAGGCAGCCTCTCATCACTTGCATATCTTTCAATTGAAGGATGTAGCAATTTGGCATCACTTCCAGAAGGGATAGGCAGCATTTCATCACTTATATATCTTATAATTGTAGGATGTAGCAATTTGACCTCACTTCCAGAAGGGTTAGGTAGCCTCTCATCGCTCTCAGATCTTAGAATTAAAGGATGTAGCAATTTGGCCTCACTTCCAGAAAGCATAGGCAGTCTCTCATCACTTACACATCTTACAATTGAAGGATGTAGCAATTTGACTCTTCTTCCAGAAGAGATAGGCAGCCTCTCATCACTTAGATATCTTACAATTCAAGGATGTAGTAATTTGATCTCACTTCCAGAAAGGATAGGCAGCCTCCCTTCTCTGAAGTGGGTTAATGAGAAGGATTGGACTCAAACACCAATGAACACATTGGCTGACTACCTGCTGCAGCAAAACAGAGAATGATTGTCAGAGTCTAATGCTCTTTTACTTCTCTAAGGTTAGTTCATCATATAACTCTAATTTATTCGCTGTCATGGAAAAGTAGCATTTGACAAAATTTGTGTTTAATTAATTTTGTAAGAAGACAAAAGTATTTCAAAATTGAATTAGTTTCATCAATGTAAAAATGTGTCCATCAAAAAGGAATGAAAATTTGTTGTTCAAAATTATTTATTTGCTTTGGTCTTTTCTTTTTATTTCAGGAATTCAAGTTCAGCTAGTTGAGAAAAAAACAAATTGGGCGAACTATACAGATCAGAGGTCAGTCATAATCTTCTCATGCTCTTTACAATTTTAGAGCTTCACAATTGATGGTTGAAATACTAATCTGAATTTCATTACAAGAATTTGGTAAGGAATTAATTTGTTTCCACTTTCCTATGTCGATTTACAATTTTTTGTTTCTTCTTTTTGTTTTTGTATTTTTGTCTTTTTTTTGGTCCTTTTTTTTTCCCTTCTTTGGGGACTTTCTACTTTTGATATTTTTGAAAATGGAGTAACCAAAGCAACGAATAATTCTTTTAGTTAATTTTTTCCTTTTTTTAACAAGCAAGTGTTAACTGGATTTTCAGTTTTCTAACAGAAAAAGGAGCAATTAGGCACTAATGATGTTCAACATTCTGTCACAAATTAAGGTGTTTTATATCATTTTTGCTTTGCATCATTATTTAGAGGGAAGAAATATTTACTGAGAATTTTGTTACTAAAATTAGCTTTATTTTTCTTTTAATTCATTCATAGTTGTTGTTTGAACACTAATTTGAAACCAAGTGTCCCACAAGTTTTCATTTGAGTTAAAGTCATTACTTTAAATGTATGAATGACAACTATAGTGCCAAGGGATTACACATCGTTTTATTAAAACAAGTGATTTTCTATTTATCATGTTTCATATAAGTAATCAAGTTGTTGATAAATTTGCAGGTTCTTCGATCGACAAGTCATCCAATTACGGTATTATTCTTCACCAAATTTTCTACGCCTCATTTTGGAGGTCATCTGCACTGATTGTTGGTTTGTGCTTGTGTAAGTTTTGGTTGTTGCTGCCATTGTCCTTTGCTTCTGTCAGTTGGTCTACGGGATCATTTGTTTAATGAAGAATTTTAATTCTCATACGTAGTTCTGATGCGGGATCATGCACTCTTTTTCATTGATGGATTTTTTTCCCTTTGGGTTTTTTCCATTAAAGGTTTTAACGAGGCATCCTTTGCTAAGGATTAGATCCCGTGATTTCGCATATCATAAGCATCTTTTTGTTAGTTCAGGTATTTCAGCGACGTCTTTTGTATTTTATACTTCTGTGTATTTAGGATTTGTAAGCCTATATATGAGGCATGTGTTTTAGTTTCCTAAACTATATGTATTCATTCTTTTTTATCGATAATAAATGTAAGTGGGGAGCTTGGCATAGGATGGGAATGTTAGTAGGTGCCAACCTAATTTGGATATACTAAAATTCCTTGATATTGTTGCTCTCTCTATTTTTTTACCTATAAAATAGATTTATCATTTTATTAAGAACTTTTTCGCAGTTAATTTACTTTCGGAGTACACATTCAAGGTATGATATCGAAAGAAGCTTTTGTTTTTTTTATACTTCATCTGGTTTACTAAATGAGATATAAAGTTAAACCATCCAAGTGAATCAGAAGTTTGAGCCACTTTACCTAAAAACCAGAGGAAGTCTCCCTCTTCTCACAAACTTCAATCGCATTGAAAATTTTAGTAATTCGCATACTCAGAGCCCGTATTAGTATTCCTTCTTGAAGATCCTAGTTGATTCTTTGGATTTGATGTATGATTAATGTGAATAAATTGTAGATTGGCCATTGACGGAGATCGCTTAGGACCTAACCACGTAAATCGGAGTATCAAGTTCTCTTTAATCTGTTCTAATTTTCTTGTGTTATTTGTTTCTGTGTGATTTATTCTTGAAGTCAGTTTGCTCACAAAAATAAATATAAAATATAAAATATAAAAATAATAAGATGATATAGGGAGAAATGAATTTGAACTAGTTAAAGTCTCTGTCACATTAGAAAGTGTATACATTAGAATCAGACTATGTATATTCGTCTTGCTTAATTTTAGTCTTTAAAGATATAATTATTTTATGAATCGAATGACCTTAAATTGATTATTAGAACCATACATGATTCTTGAATGGGATTATGTATGGAGAGTACTAAATCTAACTAAGCTACCAATTATGTACAAGTACGTGTCTAATCTATTGATAACTAAACGCAAATTATATAGTCAAAGCTTGATGAAGGATGAACTACTATATTAACTTCAAAAATAAGATAAAGGGGGATAACAACAAACAAAAACAAAAAACAAAACAAAAGGTTTGGGTGATATTTGAGGATTTGCAAAAAGTGATATTTGAGGATTTATAAGGTAATTTTAAGGATTGTGCAAAAAGTGATATTTGAGGATTTATAAGGTAATTTAAGGATTGTGCAAAAAGTGATATTTGAGGATTTATAAAGTAATTTTAAGGATTGTTCAAAAATGTGCATACGTCCGAAATTTTGTCTTATTTATAATGGTTTCACGATTTTTAACCTTTTATAATATAAATCAAACATCAACCTAGAATGTTTTTTCAAAATTAACCATGGCATGTCAAAAATATTTTCTAATAAAATACCATATGTATTCTACCATAATACACTCCATCAATCAGAGTCAACATAAACTACTGATAGTCTCTAGTCACAGTAGAGCATTCTGATATACTATTGTTCGTATTCTACCAAAACACGTTGCTATTCTACTAAAATATTTAATATATTCTAACGTAATGTTTTTTTTTTTTTTGTCTACCAAATTGTTTAACATCAAATTGTTTTAAAATATATTATTTTAAATGATTATATTAATTTATCATGTTTTATAATTTATCAATAAAAGAATCATACAAAAATAAAATACTTAGCATATCAAAAGAATTATATAACTTCCTTAAAAAAATTATATTATAAAAATCAGGAGAATTTTTTTTTAAACAAAAAAGAAAAAAAAATGTAGCCAAAACCACTACGACCACGAGAAAGGCTGAAAGATAGCAGTCGCCGCGCCGCTGCGGCTGCAAAGATGCGAGATCAAAGATGAGAAAGAGATGCCGAGAGAGAGAGAGAGAATCATATCCAAGTTGTCTCTACATCACTTTCTTACAAAATAGAGAACTAACTCTATATTTTCTTGTTATGAAATGAAGAACTGTCAAGTGAGTAGATGATAAACTCACGTGTAAAGTATAGGTAAATATCTCCTAATGTTAAATATCAACCTTCAATTTGGGCATGAAACTACATATTCTTCATTTCATTGTCATGTAAAATATGTTTTCTTTATCTATAATTGAACATTGATTAGTCAACTTAGATTGGAATATATATTTCGTTTCCTCTAGAATGATATAGTTTAGAAAATTTTATGATAAGACACTCCACTAATTAATTTAACATTTCAGACTGTCTGACTTGGAAAGTCATCAATTTTATCATCAATATGCAATTCCCTTGTCAAGTAATAACAAAAGAGACGACAGAGGGCTTAGATAGAAAGAAACGACAAGTGTTCAAGCACTAAACGACACAAAAACTCTAGACTCAATGCTTTATTTAAATGCACAGCTTTAACGACATAATAGCACTAGCTTCTACTACTAGACTTAGAAAAACGACAACTAGCTTGAGTAAAAAGCTTCTACATCAACCTTACTGTAGGTACTACTATGTAGTTAAATGAATAGAGGGATTGAGATTATGCAAAAAAAAAAAAAAAAAAAAAAGGTTAGGCAGAGAGAAAGTTATAAAAGTGGTAATTCTAAACCATCAAAACAGTTTAAAATTATGTCAAATTATAAAAAGAGAATGATAATTTAAAAGAATTTGATGAAAATCTAACGGTTCATAATTATGTTTATTAATAAGATTTTTTCTAAGCTTACCAAAACGGTCTTTTTTTTCTTACTCTAATAAAGAATTTCTCCTAATATTTAACACACTCTCTTACTTTTAAAGTCACCAATTTATGATCAATTTGGTGTTATTAATAGATCCACGACATATTTATGACAGGTCAAGATTCATATATGTTTTCCATAAAGAGATTAAAATGATATAATCCTAAGAAAATGACTCTAAATAGGCTTATCAAGTTAGGAAGAGTAGTAAGTGACAAAGGAAAAATGACTAGTCCCACGTGGGATAGTGGTGGAAGCCACAAATGTAAAATAGAATTGTTAATTTGCTATTTGATAAAATGCTAAGTTAAGAGGCTCTCTCTTGCTGATGTAAGTGATGCAAATCCCCGATTAGTGAACTAATTGACTTATGAGGAAAAAGATTAAACGTGTTACGATTGAAGTTAAAATTTTTAAGTTGAAGTTGATTGATTTTTTAAAATTAGTTATAATTTTTTGTTAATTTTTTTAAAAAAATAAAACTGATATAATTTAAATTTGAGTTGAATCGCTGAACAAAGTGTAATTTTAATCACCCAAAACTGAGCCGGTCTCTCTGCTGTGCTGCGAGCTTGAGCTTTAGCTTTAGCTTCAGCTCTTATAGGGTTTCTCTCCATCGGCGATTTGGGCTTTCAGGCACTCCTTTATCGCCTCTCTTTTTCCGATTCGTTAAGCCTCTGTTTGGTTGCTGAGAAAGTGAAAAGCTTTGGAATTTCTTTTTTTCTTTCAAGTTTCTTTGTGTTCAGTTAGCTATGTCCTGAAATGAAATGAAACATCACGCACCTTCTCTAGAGAGAGAAACAGAGGAGAGATAGAGAGAGAGAGAGAGTGAGTGAATTTGGGAATTAGGGTTTTGGTGGAGTTTTTCTTCGGTCAACTGAGTAACAATGGAGGCCGCAGTTGTTGACACTGGGTCTAAGCTCCTCAATGCCGGACCCGCCATTCCCGACCAAGCTCCATCCTTGGTAATCACCCAATTTCTACAAAATCTGACACTGCTAAAATTCAAGCTTTTAGTCTCAAGATTGTTATTATGTATATGATTGTGTGAATAACTTCAATTTCTCTTTGGTTTTGAACTTGTTTTAATTCTTGATTTAGATAATTCCCACGCAAATGAGACGCCTTCCTGAAGACGGGTCATTGAACGAGAGCTCGTTGTCTGAGGAAATCACTGTTGACCCCGTTGTTCGGGGTTTTATTATAGATTGGGATGCAATGGAGGATCTCTTGCACCATGTTCTCTACACTGGCCTCGGCTGGGAAATCGGCAATGAGGGCCAGATTCTATTTACCGACCCGCTTTCGACCCCGAAGGTTTGACAGCTTTGTCAATATTTATTGTCCTTCAATACGCTAGTGGATTCTAAAGGCTTTGATAGATTGATGAAATAATGGTTTCATATATTTGCATTGAAAAGAATCGAATATATATACAAGAGTCAAGAGTCTGTACCAGGCAACTAACCTCCTCTAAGTTAGGAAATACAACAATAAAGCAAGAATATAGAACAGGAAACTAATCTCCTATAATTAGAAACTATTCTAGAACGTATATTGCAATTAGTTACAAGTATCTTTATTATGCCCCCGCAAGATGGAGCACCGGGAGGTGACACCAATCTTGGACAGCAGTTGGTGAAAGCGAGAGCAAGGAAGAGGTTTGGTGAGTGCATCAGCTAACTGATCAGCAAAGGAAACATGGGCAACCCGAAGAGAACCCCCTTGAACTTGTTCACGTATGAAGTGGTAGTCGAGAGCAACATGTTTCATGCGAGAATGGAAAACCGGATTTGAACAAAGATTTGTCACACCAACATTATCACAATAAATGACCGGTTGTTGAGGTAAGATGACATGAAGCTCTGTGAGAAGCGAACAGATCCAACGAATTTCAGCAGCAGCGGTAGCAACAGCACGATATTCGGCCTCAGTAGATGAGTGGGCCACCGTCCGTTGTTTCTTTGAACTCCAAGAGATAGGATTGCTACCAATGTAGATGAGATATGCACTCGTGGAAGTAAAATCATCTTTGTTACCAGCCCAGTCGGCATCCGAGAAAGCATGGAGAGCTAACGATGATTTCCGAGAAAGGACAACCCCATGATCAATAGTGCCGCAGAGGTACCGAAGTAAACGTTTGACGGCAATCCAATGTTCGGTCTTGGGGCAAAGCATGAATTGAGACAACTTGTTGACTGTGTAAGCAATGCCCGGGCGAGTGAGAGATAAGTATTGGAGACCACCAACAAGAGCCCGGTAGGCAGCGGGATCAGAGATGGATGAGCCAGAGTGAAGCGTAAGAGTTGGAGAAGTGGCAAGTGGCGTAGACACTGGTTTGGCACCAGTCATGTGAGAGCGAGAGAGAAGATCATGGATGTAACGCCGCTGGGAAAGGAAAATGCCATGCGGATGAGGAATAACTTCAACTCCAAGAAAGTAGGTTAATGAACCAAGATCTTTGATGGAGAATCTGGTAGAGAGAAGAGTGATGAACTGTTGGACAGCAGTGTCATTGTTCCCTGTGATAATAATGTCATCAACATAGACCAATAGATAGATCATGATGTCAGAGGTGTTGTAGACAAATAGGGATGTGTCGGCATGGGAGTTGGTGAAGTCGAAAGTGACAAGAAAGTGACGCAGCTCATGGTACCAGGCACGTGGGGCTTGTTTGAGACCGTAGATTGCTTTTCGGAGTTTACAGACATGATGAGGGTGGTCAGTGTCAAGAAAACCCTGTGGTTGCGCCATAAAGACATCCTCAGAAAGAGACCCTTGAAGGAAAGCATTGTTGACATCAAGTTGGTGTAGCGACCAACCATGCATGACGGCAAGAGAGAGAAGAAGTCGAATTGTAGTTGGTTTGACAACAGGACTAAAAGTGTCATGATAGTCAACACCCGGGCATTGATGGAACCCCTTGGCAACGAGACGAGCTTTGTACCTATCAATAGAACCATCAGACAAGCGTTTAGTGCGAAAAATCCACTTACTACCAATGACATTTTGAGAAGGATGAGAGGGAACAAGGTCCCATGTCCCATTCCGAACAAGAGCATCAAACTCCTCAGACATGGCCTGACGCCATTTGGGATCGCGGATGGCCTGAGTCACGGTAGATGGTTCAAGGTCAGGATTGGGAGAGAGTTGAGCAGTGAGATTGAGTTTTTGGATTGGTTTGCGGATGTTGTTTTTGGAACGGGTAACTATACCCGGTTGGGGATGAGGTAAGGGCGTTGGATCTGGTGGCGGTGGGGAGTGGGGAGGAGGTGTGGGCGTAGGAGTTAGTGGCTGTGGGGATTCATGTGAGGAAGTGGAGACAACAATGGATGGGTGGTTGTCACGGCGTGGGATAAGGGAGAGGGGAGGGATAAGGTCGGGGAAGGAAGAATGGTGGTGGAGGTGGGCGTGATGGTGTGAGTAGAATCCGCACGAGGGGCAGGTTCGAGAGTGAGAGATGGTGTGATGGCGACCGGAGACGACGACTTAGAAAAGACCCAAATGGAGGATGTGGAAGATGATGGACGAGGAAGAGTAGAGTGAATATTGATGAAAGGAAAAATGGACTCAACGAATTTAACATGACGGGATGTGTAAAGGCGTGAGGTGACCGGATCAAGGCATAGATATGCACTTTGAGTGGAGGAGTAGCCAAGAAAGACACACGGAGTGGACCGAGGAGCTAGTTTGTGTGTTGAGTATGGGCGTAACCACGGATAGCATAGACACCCAAAGCTCCGAAGTTTGGAGTAATTGGGTGATGTACCGAAAAGTTTGACATATGGTGAGAAGAGTTGAAGTGTGGGAGTGGGTAAACGATTTATGAGGTAAACTGCAGTGGAAAAGGCATATGACCAATATGACAGTGGCATGCATGCATGGGAGAGAAGGGACAGACCTGTTTCTACGATATGACGATGACGTCGTTCAGAATAGCCATTATGTTCAGGAGTATGTGGAGGAGATGTTAAGTGGGATATGCCAGTAGAGCTAAGATAGGATGTGAGGGCTTGATATTCGCCCCCATTATCTGAGTAGAATGTGATGATTTTCTTTTGAAGTAGTTTTCGACAAGGGATTTGAAACGAACAAAGACGTCATGAACATCAGATTTTCTTTTTAAAGGATAAAGCCAAATATACTTGGTGAAATGATCAACAAAAATTACATAATATTTAAAGCCATCAACTAAGTGGACCGGGGAGGTCCACACATCAGAAAAAATAATTTCAAGTGGAGAATTAGAACCAAGAGTAGAAACAGAAAATGGTAATTTGTGACTTTTATTGCAGTGACATGCATTACAGTTAAAATTCATGGAAGATGGACTAGAGACATCTAAGTGAAAAGCAGAAACAATATGCCTAAGAATGGACAATGAAGGATGACCTAAACGATGATGCCACGCAGACGAAGTGGTCTTGACACTAGAGAAGGCAACCAACGGAGAAGATGGGAGAGAGGAAACCGGCCATTCATACACACCATCCTTAGTCCGACCCTGCAGAAGGATTGCCCCCGTGTGAAGATCCTTCACAAGAAATGAACGGGGTAAGAATTCAATGGAAGTGTTATTGGTATTGCAGAATTGAGAAATAGAAATAAGATTGCGATGCATGGTAGGAACACAAAGCATGTTAGTAAGAGAAAAAGTATTGGATGGAGTGAGTAGAGATGTAGAACCAGTGTGAGAAATGGGGAGACCCGTGCCATCACCGATCACAACGTCGTCATTCCCTGAGTAAGGAGTATGAATGGAGAGATTACTCAAGTCGGTGGTGACATGGTGCGATGCACCACTATCAAGGAGCCAATTGGAGCCGTCGGAGTGGTTTGTAATGGCAACATTGGCACGCGGTTGCCATGGTGTCGGAGCATTGGGTTGCCATGAGTTCGGAGATCGGGCCGGCCATTGACGAGGTGCACGTGACTGCGAAGTGGACTGTGGGGTCATTGGTGTGAGGCGAAATAGAGGACATTGTTGAACCGTGTGTCCTTGAGTGCGACACCCTTGACACTTGCCAAGGTATGGCCGAGAAGGAGAACGATCGGACCATGCAGTGGAGTTGGGTGATGTATGTCCCCAAGGGCGTTGATGGCCGGAACTATTCCGGTCGGGAATTGGACCGAGTTGATGCTGGATTTGCAGAGACGGGAAGAGGAGTTGAAGTGACGGTAGGAGGACGTAAGGATAATTCCTTGTTAATCAGCTTCTCATGTAGTTCTTCAAATGATATTGTTGTGTCACGTGCATTGATGACATCAGCAATAGGTTTATAGTCATCATCAAGACCATCAAGAATCTTCTCAATGATGTCTTCGTCGTCCATGGGCTTGCCAAGCATAGCAAGTTCGTCCGTGCGAGTTTTTATAAACTGCATGTATTCGGAGATTGTTTGTGACCCCTTTGTCGCCTGCTTAATTTGATCCTTAATCTACTTGATGTGTCCACGAGAGGGCCGGGCATATGTGTTGGCGAGAGTCATCCAAACTTCACGAGACGTTTTGGATTGAGTGATAAGAGGTATTAGAGTCGGAGATATAGACCCCACTAATGCTCCAAAGATTAATTTGTCTTGACGGAGCCAAGTCACATATTCGGGAT
>CM046373.1:27631892-27674664 GCA_025413025.1 Ficus hispida
TTAAAAAATAAAAATAAAAATAAAAACAAATGAGTTGTGTGCTATTATCTTATTTATTAAAATGTTTGATTTTCTTATTATTGTGTGTATTATGATTTATCATAAAGTTTAACTTTCAACTTTATTTATTGATATGTATTTTTTTATAATCTCTAGAAAATATTTCTTCATATTAAACGGTTTGAAAATTTTCATCACGACTTAACACATGCAACACACGTGCCCAAACTAATATTTATAGAAGAATGAAACTTTTGACCTTCCTTATTAGCCCTTAATATCCGTAACGTTGGCAATTTTTTTAAAAATATTTTTTTGGTTTGTTTTAATTTATTTGTCTATTTTGCACGCGTGCTTTCTAACTAGTATGTAGAAACATCTACAGAGTTCGAAATCTTTACTTTTCAGGACATATTTGTAGCTGGGACAGGCACATCGGCCATTACCATAGAATGGGCACTAGCGGAGCTAATAAATCACCCAAAAATCACGAAAAAAGCGACTCAAGAAATCGATTCCATAGTCAGGAAAACAAAACTAGTAGAACAGTCATATATTGCCAACCTTCCTTACATCCAAGCCAAAGTCAAAGAGACTATACGGCTTCACCCAGCAGGCCCGTTAGTACCAAGACAATCATCCGAAGACTGCAAAGTTAGTAGAATAGGTCAGTTAAATAAATTTATGACAATTAATTAACATTGAATTTAAAATCCTTAATAAATATGAGTAGAGTGGGTAACTTGTTCTTAACTTGATGACATAGTTTTCTTAAAATATTTCTTATTTAAATAGAATCTAAATTAAAAATTCATTTCTTGAGTTTTAAATCTCATTCTTGGATGTATATTATATTTTTCTTTAAAAAATGTTAATCAGCATCATAAAATTTAACTCTGCAACAGCTTATTGTTTACAAAAATTAAGAGTTGCAATGTCCATTGATTTTTACAAAGCAAAGCATAAACACAAACAATCTTCTCTACTATAAGTTTTCGTTTTTTTTTTCTTTTTTTATTAAGGAAATAACTTCTTATAGACTTTAATAATAAATAAAAATAACAGTAATTATTTTGTACTCAGTGAAAAACAACTCTCTCTACTTGATGTACTGTGTGATTAATTTTTCCGCTTTGCTTCTTCTTTCTTTTGTTTTAATAGATTTGTTTATCTGTGTTTTATTTGTTTCTAAATTGATATATTTTTTCATGTAGTATACTTCATTTTAAATTTACAATTTGTTTATATAAGAAAAGGCTTCGTAGTTTAAGAGAGAGAGAGAAAGAGTTTCGGGCCTAATGCTTCAACTAGAGAGAGAGAGAGATAGGAAACGGTAGAACATCAAAGTAAATAAAATTTAAATTGTGGGTATGAAATATGAAGTCATGGAGCAGTATTTATTTATTCTTTTTGGAGAAGTATTGATTTATGAAAACAATAAGGGGTAATTTTATAATATATAGGGGTGTGCAATAAGTAAATTTAATTATTTTATAATTAAGAGGCGTGTGTGTTTAGACAGGATTTGGAGAATTAGATGAAATATATTAATAGAACTACTTTTTTTCAATTTCTTACTCAAAATATTAATTAGTCAAATAGTGAAGATTAAAAAAAAAAAAAAACAAAAGAAATACTATTTCGAAGTAGACGAGGTGCGTTAATAGAACTACTACTCTTCTAAGTAGTCAAATGGTGGAGATTAAAATAAAATAAAATAAAAAAGAGAAATACTATACCACTTCAAACATATTTTCTCTTTACCTGATGCCATTTTATCACTCTATGGATCCAATGTCACCAAAAAACTTTTAATTGACACAAATTCTTAAGATTTTTCCCTATGTAAATACAAATTTTTGTTTCCTAATTAAAAAATATATAAACTTTTATGTTGTATCGCTTTTTAATAAATATTTTTAACCACTTAACCTTTTACTCAACTCATGCATATATCTATTTAGAAATGTTTATATCAAACATTGGTTAATTTTGTTAATTTAGTTACAATGTGAAAAAAGTGTTTTTTTTCTTTCAAATGTTAGCAGGTTATTTTACATTAAATTAGAAAATGGTGTTAAGTAATTTTGTTGCAATTATTTTTAGTTTATTATAATATTTAAGAATAACATGTCAATTAATTTATTATAGCAAGTCATAAAATATAATATTATCAAGCGTTATTAACACATATACTTATTTTTAGAATTTTATCTATAACCACGAATATTAACAAATAAAGAGTAAATACTGAAAATTCTTTCATACATATATTTATATGAGAATTAAGATAAAAATTGTTGTTAACGGGTAAGGTTATGAGGGTCTCTACCGGTAGATACCTTTTTTAGACCGTTAAGATTTAATCGAACGGTTCAAATGTTGATGGTGTACGATATTTATCATACACCTAACCTCACACAATCATTCCCACCTAAACTCTTCTCCGTCGCCGGCGATCCTCCCACGCCGGCGACGGACGCCGGCGACTCATCCCCGACGCCGGTGACCCAACTCCGGCCACCTCCGGCCTCCGGCCCCCACCCCGGCCGTCGGCCATCACCGTCGCCGACCCTATTTTCTCTCTCTTCCCCTCCTCCCCGCCCCCCCTCCCCCCCCCCCCGCCCCCCCCCGACGACCCCCCTCTATCTTCCCTTCTCTCTCTTCCTCTCTTCTCTCTCTTCCCCTTCTCTCTCTTCCCCTCCCTCCCGCCGGCCCCACCCCCCCAGCCCCCCCGTCCCGCCCCCCCCGCCCCCCCCCCCGACCCCCCCCCTGCCCACCTCCCCCCCCTCTCTCGCCGATTTCGCTAAATCGAGATCGTCGTGCTTCGCGATTTCGCGAAATGCGCGAGAGAGGGGGGGCCGGGGAGGGTGGGGCCGGGGGGAGGGGGTCGTCGGGGGTGGGGGGAGGCCGGGGAGGGGGCGGGGCCGGGGGTGGCTGGGGCCGGGGTGGGGCCGGCGGGAGGGAGGGGAAGAGAGAGAAGGGGGAAGAGAGAGAGAGAGAAGAGAAGAGAGAGAAAGGGGAAGAGAGAGGGGGGTCGTCGGAGGGGTGCCGGGGGAGGGAGGCGGCCGGGGGTGGGGGGAGGCCGGGGGTGGGGCCGGCGGGGGTGGGGGCCGGCGGGAGGAGGGGAAGAGAGAGAGAGAAAGGAAGAGAGAGAAAATAGGGTCGCCGGCGGCTGGGGTGGGGCTGGAGGCAGGAGGTGCCGGAGTTGGGTCGCCGGCGTTGGGGATGAGTCGCCAGCGTTCGTCCCGGAGGTGGGAAGATCGCCGGCGACGGAGAAGAGTTTAGGTGGGAATGATTGTGTGAGGTTAGGTGTATGATAAATATCGTACACCATCAACATTTGAACCGTTCGTTTAAATCTTAACGGTCCAAAAAAGATATCTACTGGTAGAGACCCTCTGAGGGTCTTTACCGTAACCTTACCCTTAAAAAAATGGGAGATGCCAACTGTTACTCCTTTAAAAAAATAACAATAAAAAAACCCTAACGGCTAACGATTTGTGTGTATTATTTTATAAAAACTTTAAAATGCTTTGTTATGTGTGTTGCACGTGCTAACTACTGTTGTGTGTGAATCATAAGATCATTCACACTCATAACAATTGTCGTTCTATTTTTTTTTTTTTTAAGGGAATAGAAGTAGGAGTAGCAGAATAATATAATATTGAAATTAAAATATTAAAGGCTCTTTTTTTTTTAAGTGTTATAGAAGTAGGAGTAGCAGAATAATATAATATTGAAAATAAAATATTAAAGGCTCTTTTTTTAAGGTATAGAAGTATGAGTAGCAGATGAATAAATAATATTGAAAATAAAATATTAAAGGCTCTTTTTTTTTTAAGGGTATAGAAGTAGGAGTAGCAGAATAATATAATATTGAAAATAAAATATTAAAGTCACTTTTTTTTTTCTGAGGGTATAATAGTAGTAGTATTAGTAGTCGAATACTTATTATTATTATTATTATTATTATTTTGGGGAGAGACTATTAAAAGCTTTGTTGTGTGTGCCATATGGATATGGGAGATTACAATGGCTGCTCCCTCTTATAAAAATAAATAAATAAAAATAAATATTAGTTTTGGTGTAGATGCCAACGGCTAGTGACCATTTGCAAGTATAAAGGAGGGTGCAGGTTTCTAGCAAAAATAATAATTATTATAATAATAAAACTATCTAATTAAATTTATAAGTTACTTGATCATAAATTTTGATTATTTAACAAACTATACCAACGTTTCTAAAAGAAATCAACGGTTAATTTCAATATGAATAATTATAATAATAAAATTATTATATAATTTTATATTTAATTTAATCATAAAATATATATTTGATAACTATGATAAGATTGTTACACAGTTTTATAACGAGCCCATTAATGAGAAATCATCGATTCAATAATGACAACACTTTAAAAAATAGTTACTACATTTCTGAAGTTCAAATGAAAAAAAACAAAGAAAAAAGTTGGTAATGGATGAGCCGTTGGACAATGTGAGGGGTAACCTTTATTCAGACATACTATAATTAAAGCCAATTGTGGGTTCCTTGACATGTGAAGTGCAAATAATAACGTTTTGTCTTTTCCTCTTTCTCTTTTGCACTTTACAACAACAATTCCAACATTCAGCATTTCCAACGATATAATTCTTTTTCTTTTTTTTTATTTTCTTTTTAATTTGCATGAAGAGGCATCGGATAATTATTTATCAAAACGTTCCCTTAAAAAAATATATATATAGAATATCCCAACGTAACGGATAGTAAATAAGGCTACACTTTTTTTTTTAAATAAAAAATTTCATACTTTTCTTCTTATAAAAAATGACAACAGCTCTCACTTCCCTTCTCACACTGCAATCATAATATCTTTGCCTTCTTTTGATAGCTCTCAACTAAAAGCACTCCATTGTTCCTTTCCTTACAGCAATTCCAATCTTTTCCTTTTTATTTTTTTTGTTTTGATTTCTCTGAAAACACTCTTTTGTTCGATTTCCCATTGGAGTTTTCGCTTAATTCCTACATACCATCCATTTCAAGAAGTAATAATCAATGGCAGAAGGAGTACTCCTCAACATTGTTGCAGGATTCGTTGCAAACATCGCCTCTGAACCTTTCAAGGAGATCAGACTGTCGTTGGGGGTTAAGGACGAGCTCCGCAAACTTAACAACACCATCACCGTAATCCAAGCCGTTCTTCTTGACGCGGAGGAGAAGCAAACGAGGGACAACCGAGTCAAAGTGTGGCTCGACCGTCTTGGGAGGTTATCTACGATGCTGATAACTTGGCGGACGAGTTTCATTACCAACACCTTCGGCGCAAAGTGCTCTTCGGTAAGAAAAAGGCGAGGAAGGTACGCATTTTCTTCTCTAGATCATCAAACCAGCTTTTTTTCAGATATAAAATGGCTAAGAAACTTAAGAAAATTAGAGAGACTTTAGATGAGATTAAAGCCGATGAGGTTTTTCTTTATCTACTTAAGCCTGATTCTGAAGAGACGCGTGGTCCCTATAAATTGAGTGAGAGGGAGACTCACTCATTTGTAATTGATGAGGAAGTAATTGGGAGGGACGATGATAAAAATGAGATAAAAAAACTTCTTTTAGACAACGACATCGAAAATAATGAAAACGTGTCCATTGTTTCCTAGTTGGTATCGGCGGATTAGGAAAAACACACTAGCTAAGTTTGTATTCAATAATGAAGAAATCAAAAAACATTTTGAGAAACAAACGTATTGGGTTTGTGTTTCTGATGTTTTTGATTTGAAGTCACTTGTTCAAAAAATTATTAGGTCTGCAACTGGTACAAGTCCAGATCAAAACCTGGATTTGGAGCAGCTGCAAAATCAGCTTAGGGAAAAAATAAAAGGCAAGAAATACCTTCTTGTATTAGATGACGTATGGAATGAGGATAGAAACAAATGGGAGGAGCTACGTACATTATTAAAAGTAGGTGCAAAGGGAAGTAGAGTCTTAATAACTACTAGGAGTAGAACAGTTGCACAGATTGTTAAATCTACTAAAACACATATGTTACGTGGTCTAGATGACGACAAGTCTTGGGCTTTGTTTGAGAGAGTGGTATTTTGGGAGAGAAATTACGAACGAACTGCTCAATACCATCATCTCGTAGAAATCGGAAAGGATATTGTAAAAAAGTGTGGAGGAGTTCCTCTTGCTATAAAGACAATAGGGAGATTATTGTCTACGAAACAGCCCATGCAAAACCTTGAAAGCCAGTGGAAGTCGTTTAGGGACACTGAACTTGCAGAAATAAATTATAAAAATCAAACTGACATATTGCCAACGCTTAAGTTAAGTTATAATAATCTCCCATCACATTTGAAACATTGTTTTGCTTTCTGTAGCTTATTTCCAAAGGATTATGTGATCAATGTTCAACAACTAATAAAACTTTGGATGGCACAAGGTTTTATTGAACATGATGGGAGTAGTAGACAACTAGAAGTAATTGGGTACGACAATTTTATGATTTTATTTTCAGGGTGCTATTTCCAAGAAGCTGAACAAGATGAGTTGTTAGAAACTGTTAAATCCTGTAAAATGCACGATCTCATGCATGATCTTGCAAGTTTAGTGGCTGGTAAGAGTATAAAAATATTAGATGAAAATATAGCAGAAAAATCTTTTGAAAAAGTTCGTCATGTTTTTGGTTTGAAATATGATTGTTTAGGCCAAATTAAAACACAATTGTTGGAACAAAAAAAGATGCGAACATTTATTTTACATGATAATGGGTTTGAAAGTTTGACTTCACCAGATTGCAATGACATTTTGTCAAACTTAAAGCTCTTGCGGGCATTGAGTTTCGAATTACGGATACTTTGCCAAATAGCTTGGGCAAACTAAAGCATCTTAGATATCTTAATCTCTCATCTATCAAATTGAAGGAGCTTCCAAATTCCATAACAGAGTTGTATAATTTGCATACTTTAATCCTCTCTAATTGTGAATGTCTTGTAAGTTTGCCTGTAGATATAAAAAATCTTATCAATTTGAGACATCTTGAGATTTACGATTGTCGTGAGTTGACTCATATGCCTCGTGGAATTGGTGAATTGACATTACTTCAAACATTAGACATGTTTGTAGTGGCAGCCAACCAATCAAGGGAAAGTGCTGGATTTGGTGAACTAGGCAAGCTCAACAACTTGCGTGGACGTTTAGTCATTCAGATTAAGGGACTTGACGAATCAGGAGCTGCACAATGTTTGAAAACAAGGAACATCTTGAGTCCTTAGTTCTGAATTGGGAAGTAGAACAAGATACAATCGGAATGCTAAAGAAGCATTGGAGTGCTTAGAGCCACATCAAGATATGAAAGCCTTTCAAGTAAATTCCTATCCTGGTGAGACATTTCCTAATTGGCTTTCTTTTCTCACTAAACTTGTTCGATTGAGACTTGCAGGTTTTAAAGAATGCAAATATCTGCCACCATTGCACCATTTGTCTTCTCTTCAGAATCTTGAACTTTATGATTTGTCAGCTCTAGAGTATGTTTCAAATAGGGATAGGGAGTGTGACCAAGGTGACAACTTATCTACTTCATCCAGGTTCTTCCTCCCATCCTTAAAAAGTCTCAAGATTAGAGGATGCACTAGTTTGAAAGGATGGTGGGGCATAGAAATAAAGGATGTTGGTAAAGTAGTGGGACCACTAACAGAGTATCACCAACAACATCCTTTTTTTCCTTCTCTCACTATCCTCGAAATATCCAACTGTCCTCTTCTAGTTACCATGCCCTTGTTTCCGAATCTTGAAACGCTGGAATTACACTACACAAGCTCTAAACCACTAGAACAGACAATCATGATGAAATTGAAGAGTGATGGTGTTGCAACAACATCATCAGTATCTTCTTCATCCTCTTCCTCCTTCCCACTTTCCAAATTGAAAAACTTAGATATCTCTAATGCCAGCGATTTTGAATCCCTGCCAAAGGCAATAGAAAACCTCTCATCACTTACAAATCTTACAATTAGTGATTGTAGTAATCTGGTCTCACTTCCAGAAGGGATAGGCAACCTCTCATCACTTACAGATCTTAGAATTGAAGGATGTAGCAATTTGGCCTCACTTCCAGAAGGGATAGGCAGCCTTTCATCACTTACAGATCTTACAATTGACGGATGTAGCAATTTGACCTCACTTCCAGAAGGAATAGTCAGCCTCTCATCACTTACAGATCTTAGAATTGAAAGATGTAGTAATTTGGCCTCACTTCCAGAAGGTTTAGGCAGCCTCTCATCACTTACAGATATTAGAATTGAAGGATGTAGTAATTTGACCTCACTTCCAGAAGGGATAGGCAGCCTCTCATCACTTACAGATCTTACAATTGAAGGATGTAACAATTTGGCCTCACTTCCAGAAGGGATAGTCAGCCTCTCATCACTTACATATCTTGGAATTGAAGGATGTAGCAATTTGGCCTCACTTCCAGAAGGGATAGGCAGCCTCTTATCACTTATAGATCTTAGAATTGAAGGATGTAGCAATTTGGCCTCACTTCCAGAAGGGATTGGCTGCCTCTCATCACTTACATATCTTAGAATTGCAGGATGTAGCAATTTGGCCTCACTTCCAGAAAGGATAGGCAGCCTCTCATCACTTACACATCTTACAATAGGAGGATGTAGCAATTTGGCCTCACTTCCAGAAGGGATAAGCAGCCTCTCATCACTTACATATCTTACAATTGCAGGATGTAGCAATTTGGCCTCACTTCCAGAAGGGATAGGCAGCCTCTCATCACTTACATATCTTACAATTGCAGGATGTAGCAATTTGGCCTCACTTCCAGAAGGGATAGGCAGTCTCTCATCACTTACAGATCTTGCAATTGGTGATTGTAGCAATTTGGCCTCACTTCCAGAAAGGATAGGCAGCCTTTCATCACTTACGTATCTTGCAATTGTAGGATGTAGCAATTTGGCCTCACTTCCAGAAGGGATAGGCAGCCTCTCATCACTTATATATCTTACAATTGCAGAATGTAGCAATTTGACCTCACTTCCAGAAGGATAGGCAGCTTCTCATCACTTACATGTCTTACAATTGAAGGATGTAGAAATTTGACCTCACTTCCAGAAGGGATAGGCAGCCTCCCCTCTCTGAGTTTGGTTAATGGGAAGTCTTGCACTACTCAAATACCAATGAACGCTTTGGTTGACGACCTCCTGCAACAAAACAGATAATCATTGTCAGAGTCTAATTCTCCTTTACTTCTCTAAGGTTAATTAATTTTGTAAAAAGACAAAAGTATTTCAAAATTGAATTAGTTTTATCAATGTAAAAATGTGTCTATAAAAAAGGAATGAAAATTTGTTGTTCAAAATTATTTATTTCCTTTGGTCTTTTCTTTTTATTTCCGGAATTCAAGTTCAGCTAGTTGAGAAAAAAACAAACTGGGCGAACTATACGGATCAGAGGTTAGTCATATGCTTCTCATGCTCTTTACAATTTTAGAGCTTCACAGTTGGTGGTTGAGATACTAATCTGAATTTCATTACAAGAATTTGGTAAGGAATTAATTTGTTTCCACTTTCCTATGTCGGATTACAATTTTTTGTTTCTTCTTTTTTGTTTTTGTATTTTTGTCTTTTTTTTGTCCTTTTTTTTCCCCTTCTTTGGGAACTTTCTACTTTTGATATTTTTGAAAATGGAGTAACCAAAGCAACGAATAATTCGTTTAGTTAATTTTTTCCTTTTTTTTAACAAGCAAGTGTTGACTGAATTTTCAGTTGTCCAATAGAAAAAGGATCAATTAAGCACTAATGATGTTTGACATTCTGTCATAAATTAAGGTGTTTTATATCGTTTTTGCTCAGCATCATTATTTAGAGGCAAGAAATATTTACTGAGAAATTTGTTACTAAAATTAACTTTATTTTTCTTTTAATTCATTCATAGTTGCTGTTTGAATACTAATTTGAAACCAAGTGTCCCACAAGTTCTCAAACTCTCTTCAGTTTCTTAGTTTATATATATAGTTTTCATTTGAGTCAAAGTCATTACTTTAAATGTATGAATGACAACTGTAGTGCCAAGGGATACAGAAGATTATTACACATCGTTTTATTAAAACAAGTGATTTTCTATTTATTGTGTTTCATATAGGTAATCAAGCTGTGGATAAATTTATAGGTTCTTCGATCGACTCGTCATCTCAATTACAGTATTATTCTTCATCAAATTTTCTGTGCCTCATTTTGGAGGTTACTTGTGTAAGTTTTGGCTGTTGCTGCCGTTGTCCTTTGCTTCTGCCAATTGGTCTACGGGATCCTTTGTTTAATAAAGAATTTTAATTCTCATGCGTAGTTTTGACTCGGGATCATGCATTCTTTTTCCTCGATGGATTTTTTTCCCTTTGGGTTTTTTCCATTCAAGGTTTTAACGAGGCATCCTTTGTTAAGGATTAGATCCCGTGATTTCGCATATCATAAGCATCTTTTTGTTAACTCAGGTGTTTCAGTTATGTCTTTTGTGTTTTATACTTCTGTGCATTTCGGATTTGTAAGCCTATATACGAGGCATGTGTTTTAGTTTCCTAAATTGTCTGTATTCATTCTTTTTTATCAATAATAAATGTGAGTGGGGAGCTTGGCATGGGATGGGAATATTAGTGGGTGTCAACCTAATTGGAATACGCTAAAATTCCTTTTCATTGTTGCTCTCTCTATTTTTTTTTTTACCTATAAAATAGATTTCTCATTTTATTAAGAACATTTTCGGAGTTCACATTCAAGGTATGATATCGAAATAAGCTTTTGTTTTTTTATACTTCATCTGGTTTACTAGATGAGATATATAGTTAAAACATCTAAGTGAATTAGAAGTTTGAGCCACTTTACTTAAAAACCAGAGGAAGTCTCCCTCTTCTCACAAACTTCAATTACATTGAAAATTTTAGTAATTCGCATACTCGGAGCCTGTATTATTAGTCCTTCTTGAAGATCTTAGCTGATTCTTTGGATTTGATGTATGATTAATGTGAATAAGTTGTAGTCTGGCCATTGACGGAGATCACTTAGGGACCTAACCACGTAAACCGGAGTATCATGTTCTCTTTAATCTGTTCTAATTTTCTTGTGTTATTTGTTTCTGCGTGATTGATTCTTGAAGTCAGTTTGCTCACAAAAATATAAAAAATAAAAAATAAAAATAATAAGGTGATATAGGGAGAAATGAATTTGAACCAGTTAAAGTCTCTGTCACATTAAAAAGTGTATACATTAGAACCAGACTATGCATATTTGTCTTGTTTAATTTTAATCTTTAGAGATATAATTATTTTATGAATCGAATGACCTTATCTTAATTATTAGAACCGTACATGATTCTTGAACGGGATTATGTATGGAGAGTACTAAATCTAACTAAGCTACCAATTATGTACAAGCACGTGTCTAACCTAATGACAACTAAAGGTAAATTATATAGTCAAAGCTCGATGAAGGAAGAACTATTGTATTACCTTCAAAAATAAAATAAAGGGGGATACCAACAAACAAAAACAAAAAACAAAACAAAAGGTTTGGGTGATATTGCAGGATTTATAAGGTAATTTTAAGGATCGTCCAAAAAGTGATATTTGAGGATTTATTAGGTAATTTTAAGGATTATCCAAAAAGTGCATACCTCAGAAATTTTATCTTATTTATAATGGTTTCACGATTTTTAACCTTTTATAATATAAATCAAACCTTCAACCTAGAATGTCTTTTGAAAATTAACCTTGGCATGTCAAAAATATTTTCTAATATCATATGTATTCTACTAGAATACACTCCATCAATCAGAGTCAACATAAACCACAGATAGTCTCTAGTCACGGTAGAACATTCTGATAGACTATTGTTCTTATTCTACCAAAACACGTTGCTATTCTACTAAATTATTTAATATATTCTATCGTAATGCTTTTTTTTTTCTCTACCAAATTTTTTAACATCAAATTGTTTTAAAATATATTATTTTAAATGATTATATTAATTTATCATGTTATCAATAAAAGAATCATAAATAAAAAAATACCTAGCATATTAAAAGAATTATATCACTTCCTTAAAAAACATTATGTTACAAAAATCAGGAGATTTTTTTTTAAAGAAAAAAGGAAAAAAAAAATGTAACCAAAACCACGACGACCACGAGAAAGACAGAGAGAGAGCCGTCGCCGCGCAGCCATGGCTGTAGAGATGTGAGGTCGAAGATGAGTAAGAGATGCCAAGAGAGAGAGAGAGAATCGTATCCAAGTTGTCTCTACAACACTTTCTTTCTTTCAAACTAGAGAACTAACTCTATATTTTCGTTTTATGAAATGAAGAACTATCAAGTGAGTAGATGATAAACTCACATGTAAAGTATAGGTAAATATCTCCTAATGTTAGATATCAGCTTTCAATTTGGGCATGAAACTACATATTCTTCATTTCATTGTCATGTAAAATATGTTTTCTTATCTATAATTGAACATTGATTAGTCAACTTAGATTGGAATATGTATTTCATTTCCACTAGGATGATATAATTTAGAAAATTTTATGATAAGACACTTCACTGGTTAATTTAACACTTCAAACTATCTGACTTGAAAAATCACTAATTTTATCATCAATATGCAATTCCCTTGTCAAGTTATAACAAGAGAGACAACAGAGGGCTTAGATAGAAATAAACGACAAGTGCTCAAGCACTAAACGTCACAAAAACTCTAGACTCAAGGCTTTATTTAAATGCATAGCTTTAACGACATAATAACGCTAGCTTCTACTACTAGACTTAGAAAAACGACAACTAGCTTGAGTAAAAAGCTTCTGCATCAACCTTACTGTAGGTACTACTATGTAGTTAAATGAATAGAGGGACTGAGATTATGCAGAAAAAATAAAAGTGAGAGAGAGAGAGAGTTATAAAAGTGGTAATTCTAAACCATCAAAACATTTTAAAATATATCAAATTATAGAAAGAGAACGATAATTTAAAAGAATTTGATGAAAATCTAACAGTTCATAATTATGTTTAACAATAAGATTTTTTTTAAGCTTACCAAAAAGATCTTTTTTCTTACTCTACTAAAGAATTTCTCCTAATATTTAACACTCTCTCTTACTTTTAAAGTCACTAATTTATGATCAATTGGGTATTATCAATAGATCCACGACATATTTATGACAGGTCAAGATTGATATATGTTTTCCGCAAAGAGATCAAAGTGATATAACCCTAAGAAAATGACTCTAAATAGGCTTATGAAGTTAGGAAAAGTTGTAAGTAACAAAGGAAAAATGACTAGTCCCACGTGGGATAGTGGTGGAAGCCACAAATGTCAAGGGATTTAAATAGAATTGTTAATTTGCTATTTGGTAAAATGCTAAGTTAAGAGGCTCTCCCTTTCGGATGTAAGAGATGCAAATCCCCGATTAGCGAACTAAGGGACTTATGAGGAAAAAGATTAAGCGTGCTACGGTTGAAGTTGAAATTTTTAAGTTGGAGTTTGTTGACTTTTTAAAAACTAGTTATAATTTTTATTGACTTTTCAGAAAAATACAAAACTGAGATAAAAAATTTAAATTTGAGTTGAATCACTAAACGGAGTGCAATTTTAATCCCTACGAGATTTAAGAGATGAAAATATGCATATATTTTGCTGAGTTGGCACTTTTATCCCTAAATGTTTGAGAATTTAAAATTTTAATCCTGATTTATTACAAAAAGGCCCCTTCAGTTCCCTCTCTTCATTTTCACGCCCGGAGCCGGTCTCTCTGCTGTGCTGCGAGCTTGAGCCTGAGCTTCAGCTCTTATAGGGTTTCTCTCCATCGGCGATTTGGGCTTTCAGGGACTCCTTTATCGCCTCTCTTTTTCCGATTCGTTAGGCCTCTGTTTGGTTGCTGAGAAAGTGAAAAGCTTTGGAATTTCTTTTTTTCTTTCAAGTTTCTTTTGTTCAGTTAGCTATGTCCTGAAATGAAACGAAACATCACGCACCTTCTCTAGAGAGAGAAACAGAGGAGAGATAGAGAGAGAGAGTGTGAGTGAATTTGGGAATTAATTTGGTGGAGTTTTTCTTCGGTCAACTGAGTAACAATGGAGGCCGCAGTTGTCGACACTGGCTCGAAGCTCCTCAAAGCCGGACCCGCCATTCCCGACCAAGCTCCATCCTTGGTAATCACCCAATTTCTACAAAATGTACTATTCAACACTGCTAAAATTCAAGCTTTTAGTCTCAAGATTGTTATTATGTATATGATTGTGTGAATAACTTCAATTTTTCTTTGGTTTTGAACTTGTTTTAATTCTTGATTTAGATAATTCCCACACAAATGAGACGCCTTCCTGAAGACGGGTCATTGAACGAGAGCTCGTTGTCTGAGGAAATCGGCAATGAGGGTCAGATTCTATTTACCGACCCGACACCGAAGCTTTGACAGCTTTGTCAATATTTATTGTCCTTCAATAAGCTAGTGGATTCTTGTGACGAATTATGTGCAATTATTTGTATTGAACCGAAGTTTTAATCGACAATCGAAGTATTGTTTTCTTTGTGTAGATTTCTGTCTAATGATATAATGGCATTTAGTTTTAATGTCCAGTCTGTTAGAGAACAATTGGTGCAACTGATGTTTGAAACGTTTAACATATCTGGCTTCTACAGAACAAGCTGTATTGTCACTCTATGCAGTAGGACGAATCTCGGGATGCACTGTTGACATTGGTCATGGAAAGATAGGTATACTATCATGCTCAAGGGTCGTTTTGTCAGCTATTGGTTGTCAATCTCTTGCGAATCGAAAGAATCTTAAAACTTAAGCTAAGTTTCTAATTCACTGTTCTGTTATCTTTTATAATATATAGTGACTAGCGAGTACATTGTTATTTTAACCCTTTTTGTGATAATATAATACCAAGTGAGAAACATAACTGTGAAGTAAATTAGAGGTTTAGGTCATTCCTCGATGATGGAAGCCATAAAAGAAGTGTCGGAGGACAGATTTGGAGTGGCATTGTTTATGATCAGTGGCATGCTTCAATTTCAGTAGATTTGTGGTAGAGATATATACACACACACACACACACATATATATATATATATATGAGCACATTCCTAACAGGGCCTATTCTTGATACCTTTATGTTGCTATGTTTATGAGCTTTACTGTCTTTAGAATTTTGTTGAAATTTTTGTGAATCGGCATGTTTGGTAATTTGGACTCCCGGTTCTTTTGATAGCTGACCGTGTCTAATTTTTGGCTGTGTGTAGAATCCATGAACTTTTTGTCCTCGGTGATGAGATCAGGAGTCTCATAGAATTTGTTTTTCAGTCCAATGTTTGAATTCATTGAAAAAACGATAGATGATTTTGAGTCTTGACAGATGTCTAAATTGCAAAAGATATTGAGATCAGCGTGGAAGGTCAAAAATAAGTCTAAAGCTAATTAATATACTGTTGCTAAGAAACAATATTATTCTGTTTCTCCAATCATCACTTGTGGTATTTTAATAGGACCAAAACGGATCATGCAATATTTTCATGATGACACATTATGGTCCATTTCTAGTGTAATGAAGGCTTTACGATAATGATGACATTCGAAGTTTCTAACTTATACCTTCTCATTCTCATTTCTTTTTCTCTCTTGATATTGCACCAGTAATTGAAGGTGCAGTTCATCACATTGCTTCCAGGAGTATCGATTTGACAAAGTTACTAGCTCAGGTACTTGGAAAATCCAATCCTCTTGTTAATATCAGCATGTCTGATGTTGAGAAAATAAAGGAGCGATATTCGTGTTGTGCTGAAGATGAACTTGCTTATGGGAAGCTTGAATGCCCGACTGAAAAACATACTCTTCCCGATGGACAGGTTCGTGTTTCACCATGTCCAAACTAATGTTTATCTGACCTTATTTTAATCATCTTCCTGATTTTACTGTTTTCCTTTTCCCCTCTTTCAGAAAAATCCTTGCTTGACGAACACTTTCTTAATGACACTGACTTTGTAGGAAAGAAAGAGATAGGAAGAGAGAGGGAAAGACAGAGAAACAGAAGAGAAATCAGAGCAGAGAGAGTTTAAAATTTAGAGAGAGAAGAAGATGAACAATAGAGAGGGAATCTAGAAATTCAATATCATCAATCAAGTCTTAGTCAGAATTCCAATAACAATCTTTAGCGGTATATCAGCAGTTTCATCTGATAATCACCGGCAGTTACTTGAGAACACAGTACTATGTGGTGGCACTGCATCCATGACTGGTGAGTTAATATGGATTTGATCACATGGTAACTCTTGGATTTTTATAGAATCTACAATGCAGTGCAAAACTAATGTGCCATTGCCCAACTTTGGCTTTTCGGGAGGGAAAATACTCTCCAATGTTGTGCTATTTTTGGTGCTAAATTTGGGCCCAAAATAATGGTGTGATAATCTTTGTTTGCCTGCTTTTTGATGATCTGGTTATATCAACTGAAAAGTTGGATGGTTCGCTGTAAGTATTTAATAAGTAATATCAGACTATCGGTTATCATACACATTTTATAGTAGCTGGAGTGCTGGACTATTTTACTACAGTGTTTCGGTTTCTCTATTGTAATGAATTATCACAATTAAAGTTAACCCAAATTGCTTGGTTTGATTCTACTATTGGCTTGAGGTTTGGCATGAGAAAAAAGTTATCGTCATCTTAAAGGGTGTCTTCGTGTACAAGTAATGTGCATGATAATAAAATTAGTTAACGAATGCTGATTGATAAAGTATTTTGTGTGCGGATGGAAATTCCGTGGAATGCTAATCAAGCAAATCTTGTTAACTTGAGAGGGGCAGTGATGCTGCGGTGAACTTCATTATTTGGTTCTCTCGTTTTACAGAAACTAACTCGCAGTTTTGCACAGGTTTTGAAGAAAGGTTTCAGAAAGAAGCTGGTCCTGCTCATCTGCTATCCGTCCTGCTTTAGTTAAGGTAATTTATTCTTATCACAAAGGCCCTTTGTTTTAACTTCTTCAAATAAGCACGTGATAGCGTGCACAGGATCAATATATTCAAAATGGCAAAATTCTGGTATTTATATTTTAGGATTTTTTTTTTTGGGAGGAAGTGCAAATTCTTGTACCATTTTGGTGAGAGATAATTGTTTGTTCATTGCAGCCTCCGGAATATATGCCCGAGAACTTGTCGATGTACTGAGCATGGGTGGGAGGTGCCATACTAGCCAAAGTTGTGTTCCCACAGAATCAGCATGTAACCAAGGCCGACTATGATGAGAACGTACCTTCTGTTGTCTACCGGAAATGCTTCTGACCCTTATTTCTCGGACATTTATAGATTTTTGTAGTCTATTTACTCAACTGTAGTTTATGTTATGATAGTGGCAGTGCAGAGAACACCAATTGAGTAGGTCCAGAATACTTTTGATTTGAGCCAGAAGTTATAAGGTCTTGGTAGAAAGAGCCACTGTACTGTTGAAAAATAGCATTTTAGCATCTTCCATGTTTGCTCCAAGAAAGATCCCAACGACCCCTTACAAGTAACATCCGTACTCTCTAAGATGGCGGCAATGGCCGTAGAGTTGCAATTAACAATTTGGAGGAAGATCTATGCCAAGGCCAAGGATATCCACCGCAAATAGCATCCAAATGAAAATATTTGAGTGGAAAATTTTGAATATAACATTTAAACTGTTATCCGAACGGACGTTTGGATATTAACATTTCACTCATAATATTTGAACAAAAACATATAAATATATATTTGAAAGTAGCTATCTCAAAAGATGTGAGAAATGAGAAAATGCATATGAAATAATTTTTATTTTTTTTTAATTTCACTGTAGACCATATGTAAGAATGGAGGTAAATTTTAGGGAGGATTTTTTATCATTTAAGAACAAAAATTAAAATGACATTTTGAATGTTTTATTTCTAATTGTTTCTTGCAAAAGTATATTTGGAATGACTGTTCAAAATGAAATTCCCCAAATGTTTGGCTGTAAACGGATGCATTGTCAATTTCAAGGGCAGCCAACTCATAATCTAAAGATTCAATCGTGCATTCCTTGGTAGCTTAACATGATCCAAGAAAATGAATATGAATGAGAAATTCTCGGGTTGGATTGCTTGTGAATCTACGAGGCAAATCCTATTCGAAATGGATGCTCAATAAGCTATTACATTAGCCGCGCATGAATATTTTTGTCAATTAAGTTTGTTCAATGTACACCATGTAAAATATATATATATATATTATATATATTTGGTGTGGTTTAAATGGTTCCTTTGATATTTACCCACTTATATAGATCAAACGATTATTATGAATCGGGCAATTAGTAAAACAAATTTATGACAATTAATTAACATTGAATTTAAAAACCTTAATAAATATGAGTAGAGTAGGTAACTTGTTCTTAACTTATAAATCATTTTCTTAAAATATTTCTTATTTAAATAGAATCTAAATTAAAAATTCATTTCTTGAGTATTAAATCTCATTCTTGGATGTAGATTATATTTTTCTTTAAAAAATGTTAATCAGCATCATAAAATTTAACTCTGCAACAGCTTATTGTTTACAAAAATTAAGAGTTGCAATGTCCATTGATTTTTACAAGACAAAGCATAAACACAAACAATCCTCTCTACTATAAGTTTTCGTTTTTTTTTTCTTTTTTTTATTAAGGAAATAATTTTTTATAGAATGTAATAATAATATAAATAGCAGTAATTATTTTGTACTCAGTGAAAAACAACTCTCTCTACTTGATGTACTGTGTGATTAATTTTTCCGCTTTCTTCTTCTTTCTTTTGTTTTAATAGATTTGTTTATATGTGTTTTATTTGTTTCTAAATTGATACATTTTTCATGTAGTTTACTTCATTTTAAATTTACGATTTGTTTATATAAGAAAAGGCTTCGTAGTTTAGAGAGAGAGAGAGAGAGAGAGAGAGAGAGAGTTTCGTGCCTAATGCTTCTACTAGAGAGAGAGAGAGAGAGAGAGAGGAAACGGTAGAACATCAAAGAAAATAAAAATTAAATTGTGGGTATGAAATATGAAGTCATGGAGTAGTATTTATTTATTCTTTTTGGAGAAGTATTGATTTATGAAAATAATAAGGGGTAATTTTATAATATAAAGGGGTATGCAATAAGTAAATTTAATTATTTTATAATTAAGTGACGTGTGTGTTTAGACATGGTATAGAGAATTAGAAAAAATGTGTTAATAGAATTACTTTTTTTCAATTTCTTATTCAAAATATTAAGCAGTTAAATGGTGAGTTTAAAAAAAAAACACAAGAAATACTATTTCGAAGTAGACGAGGTTTGTTAATAGAACTACTCTTCTAAGTAGTCAAATGGTGGAGATTAAAATAAAATAAAATAAAAAAGAGAAATACTATATCATTTGGAACATATTTTCTCTTTACCTAATGCCATTTTTTCACTCTATGGATTCAATGTCACCAAAAAACTTTTAATTGACACAAATTCTTAAGATTTTTCCCTATGTAAATACAAATTTTTGTTTCCTAATTAAAAAAATATAAACTTTTATGTTGTATCGCTTTTTAATAAATTTTTTTAACCACTTAACCTTTTACTCAACTCATGCATATATCTATTTAGAAATGTTTATATACCAAACATTGGTTAATTTTGTTAATTTAGTTACAATGTGAAAAAAGTGTCAACTTTTTTTTTTTTTCAAATGTTAGCAGGTTGTTTTACATTAAATTAGAAAATGGTGTTAAGTAATTTTGTTGCAATTATTTTTAGTTTATTATAATATTTAAGAATAATATGTTACTTAATTTATTATAGCAAGTCATAAAATGTCATATTATCAATTTATCAATGTAATTAACGCATACTTATTTTTAGAATTTTATCTATAACCACTAATCCACTAATGTTAACAAATAAAAAGTAAACACTGAAAATTCTTTCATATATATATTTATATGAGAATTAAGATAAAAATTATTGTTAATGCTATTCTTATATTAAAAAAATGGGAGATGCCAACTGTTACTCCCTTCAAAAAATAAAAATAAAAAAACCCTAACGGCTAACGATTTGTGTGTATGATTTTATAAAAACGTTAAATGCTTTGTTATGTGTGCTGCACGTGCTAATTAACTACTGTTGTGTGTGAATCATAAGATCATTCATACTTATAACAATTCTAGTTCTAGTGGGTTTTTATTTTTTATTTTTAATATTTTTTTAAGGGTATAGAAGTAGGAGTGGCAGAATAATATAATATTGAAAATAAAATATTAAAGGCTCTTTTTTTTTTCTGAGGGTATAATAGTAGTAGTATTAGTAGTCGAATCTTTTTTTTTTTTTTTTTGGGAGAGACTATTAAAAGCTTTGTTGTGTGTGCCATATGGATATGGGAGATTACAATGGCTGCTCCCTCTTATAAAAATATATAAATAAAAATAAAATTAGTTTTGGTGTAGACGCCAACGGCTAGTGACCATTTGCAAGTACAAAGGAGGGCACAGGTTTCCACAAAAATAATAATAATTATAATAATAAAAAATATTGACCATCTATTAAATTTTCATAAATTTTGATTATTTAATAAAGTTTCAACGTTTTTAAAAAAACCAACAGTTAATTTTAATATGAATAATTATAATAATATGATTATTAATAATTTATATTTAATCAATCATAAAATATATATTCGATAATTATGATAGAATTATTATACAGGTTTATAACGAGCCCACTAATGGGAATTCATCAATTCAATAATGACAACGCTTTAAAAAATAGTTTCTACATTTCTGAAGTTCAAATTAAAAAAAAAAAAAAAAAAAGGAAAGTTGGTAAAGTATGAGCCGTTGGACATGTGAGGGGTAAACTTTATTCGACATAATATAATTGAAACCAAATGTGGGTCCCATGATATGTGTAGTACAAATAATAACGTTTTGTCTTTTCCTCTTTCTCTTTTGCACTTTACAACAACAATTCAAACATTCAGCATTTCCAACGGATATAATTCTTTTTCTTTTTCTTTTATTTCTTTTTTAATTTGCATGAAGGGCATCGGATAATTATTTATCAAAACGTTCCCTTAAAATATATATATATATATATATATATATATAGAATTCCCAACATAACGGATAGTAAACAAGGCTACACTTTTTTTTTAATAAAAAATTTCATACTTTTCTTCTTATAAAAAAGACAACAGCTCTCACTTCCCTTCTCACACTGCAATCATAATATCTTTGCCTTCTTTTGATAGCTCTCAACTAAAAGCACTCCATCATTCCTTTCCTTACAGCAATTCCAATCTTTTCCTTTTTATTTTTTTTATTTTTTTTGTTTTTCTTTTGTTCCGATTTCCAATTGGAGTTTTCGCTTAATTCCTACATACCATCCATTTCAAGAAGTAATAATCAATGGCAGAAGGAGTACTCCTCAACATTGTTGCAGGATTCGTTGCAAACATCGCCTCTGAACCTTTCAAGAGATCAGACTGTCGTTGGGGGTTAAGGACGAGCTCCGCAAACTTAACAACACCATCACCGTAATCCAAGCCGTTCTTCTTGACGCGGAGGAGAAGCAAACGAGAGACAACCGAGTCAAAGTGTGGCTCGACCGTCTTGAGGAGGTTATCTACGATGCTGATAACTTGGTGGACGAGTTTCATTACCAACACCTTCGGCGCAAAGTGCTCTTCGGTAAGAAAAAGGCGAGGAAGGTACGCATTTTCTTCTCTAGATCATCAAATCAGCTTTTTTTCAGATATAAAATGGCTAAGAAACTTAAGAAAATTAGAGAGACTTTAGATGAGATTAAAGCCGATGAGGTTTTTCTTCATATACTTAAGCCTGATTCTGAAGAGACGCGTGATCCCTCTAAATTGAGTGAGAGGGAGACTCACTCGTTTGTAATTGATGAGAAGTAATTGGGAGGGATGATGATAAAAATGAGATAAAAAAACTTCTATTAGACAACGACATCGAAAATAATGAAAACGTGTGCATGTTTCCTTAGTTGGTATCGGCGGATTAGGAAAAACCACACTAGCTAAGTCTGTATTCAATAATGAAGAAATCAAAAAACATTTTGAGAAACAAAGGTATTGGGTTTGTGTTTCTGATGTTTTTGATTTGAAGTCACTTGTTCAAAAAATTATTAGGTCTGTAACTGGTACAAGTCCAGATCAAAACCTGGATTTGGAGCAGCTGCAAATCAGCTTAGGGAAAAAATAGAAGGTAAGAAATACCTTCTTGTATTAGATGACGTTTGGAATGAGGATAGAAACAAATGGGAGGAGCTAAGTACATTATTAAAAGTTGGTGCAAAGGGAAGTAGAGTCTTAATAACTACTAGGAGTATAACAGTTGCACAGATTGTTAATTCTACTAAAACACATATGTTACGTGGTCTACATGACGACAAGTCTTGGGCTTTGTTTGAGAGAGTGGTATTTTGGGAGAGAAATTACGAACGAACTGCTCAATACCATCGCCTCGTAGAAATCGGAAAGGATATAGTAAAAAAGTGTGGAGGAGTTCCTCTTGCTATAAAGACAATAGGGAGATTACTGTCTACGAAACAGCCCATGCAAAACCTTGAAAGCCAGTGGAAGTCGTTTAGGGACACTAAACTTGCAGAAATAAATTATGAAAATCAAACTGACATATTGCCAACGCTTAAGTTAAGTTATAATAATCTCCCATCACATTTGAAACATTGTTTTGCTTTCTGTAGCTTATTTCCAAAGGATTATGTGATCGATGTTCAACAACTAATAAAACTTTGGATGGCACAAGGTTTTATTGAACATGATGGGAGTAGTAGACAACTAGAAGTAATTGGGTACGACAATTTTATGATTTTATTTTCAGGGTGCTTTTTCCAAGAAGCTGAACAAGATGAGTTGTTAGAAACTGTTAAATCCTGTAAAATGCACGATCTCATGCATGATCTTGCAAGTTTAGTGGCTGGTAAGAGCATAAAAATATTAGATGAAAATATAGCAGAAAAATCTTTTGAAAAAGTTCGTCATGTTTTTGGTTTGAAATATGATTGTTTAGGTCAAATTAAAACACAATTGTTGGAACAAAAAAAGATGCGAACATTTATTTTACATGATAATGGGTTTGAAAGTTTGACTTCATCAGATTGCAATGACATTTTGTCAAACTTAAAGCTCTTGCGGGCATTGAGTTTCGGAATTGATACGGATACTTTGCCAAATAGCTTGGGCAAACTAAAGCATCTTAGATATCTTAATCTCTCATCTATCGAATTGAAGGAGCTTCCAAATTCCATAACAGAGTTGTATAATTTGCATACTTTAATCCTCTCTAATTGTGAATATCTTGTAAGTTTGCCTGTAGATATAAAAAATCTTATCAATTTGAGACATCTTGAGATTTACTTTTGTCGTGAGTTGACTCATATGCCTCGTGGAATTGGTGAATTGACATTACTTCAAACATTAGACATGTTTGTAGTGGCAGCCAACCAATCAAGGGAAAGTGCTGGATTTGGTGAACTAGGCAAGCTCAACAACTTGCGTGGACGTTTAGTCATTCAGATTAAGGGACTTGACGAATCAGGAGCTGCACAATGTTTGAAGAACAAGGAACATCTTGAGTCCTTAGTTCTGAATTGGGAAGTAGAACAAGATACAATCGAGAACGCTAAAGAAGCATTGGAGTGCTTGGAGCCACATCAAGATATGAAAGCCTTAGAAGTGAATTCCTATCCAGGTGAGACATTTCCTCCTAATTGGCTTTCTTCTCTCACTGATCTTGTTCAATTGACGCTTGTAGGTTTTAACAAATGCAAATATCTGCCGCCATTGCACCATTTATCTTCTCTTCAGAATCTTCAACTTTATTATTTGTCAGCTCTAGAGTTTGTTTCAAATTGGGATAGGGAGTGGGACCAAGGTTACCACTTATCTACTTCATCCAGGTTCTTCCTCCCATCCTTAAAAAGTCTCAAGATTAGAAGATGCACTAGTTTGAAAGGATGGTGGGGCAGAGAAATAAAGGATGCTGGTAAAGTAGTGGGACACTAACAGAGTATCACCAACAACATCCTTTTTTTCCTTCTCTCACTATCCTGGAAATATCCAACTGTCCTCTAGTTACCATGCCCCTGTTTCCGAATCTTGAAAAGCTGAAATTATACTACACAAGCTCCAAACCACTAGAACAGACGATCATGATGAAATTGAAGAGTAATGGTGTTGCAACAACATCAACAACATCTTCTTCTTCCTCTTCCTCCTTCCCACTTTCCAAATTGAAAGACTTAGATATCTCTAATGCCAGCGATTTTGAATCCCTGCCAAAGGCAATAGAAAACCTCTCATCACTTACAAATCTTACAATTAGTAATTGTAGCAATTTGGTCTCACTTCCAGAAGGGATAGGCAGCCTCTCATCACTTACAGATCTTAGAATTGAAGGAGAGCAATTGGCCTCACTTCCAGAAGGGATAGGCAGCCTCTCATCACTTACACATCTTAGAATTGAAGGATGTAGCAATTTGGCCTCACTTCCAGAAGGGATAGGCAGCCTCTCATCACTTACATATCTTATAATTAAAGGATGTAGCAATTTGGCCTCACTTCCAGAAAGGATAGGCAGCCTCTCATCACTTACATATCTTATAATTGAAGGATGTAGCAATTTGGCCTCACTTCCAGAAGGGATAGGCAGCCTCTCATCACTTACAGATCTTATAATTGAAGGATGTAGCAATTTGGCCTCACTTCCAGAAGGGATAGACAGCCTCTCATCACTTACAGATCTTATAATTGAAGGATGTAGTAATTTGGCCTCACTTCCAGAAGGGATAGGCAGCCTCTCATCACTTACAGATCTTAGAATTGAAGGATGTAGCAATTTGGCCTCACTTCCAGAAGGGATAGCAGCCTCTCATCACTTACAGATCTTACAATTGAAGGATGTAGCAATTTGGCCTCACTTCCAGAAGGGATAGGCAGTCTCTCATCACTTACAGATCTTACAATTGAAGGATGTAGCAATTTGGCCTCACTTCCAGAAAGGATAGGCACCCTCTCATCACTTACATATCTTACAATTGAAGGATGTAGCAATTTGGCCTCACTTCCAGAAGGGATAGACAGCTTCTCATCACTTACAGTTCTTAGAATTGAAGAATGTAGCAATTTGGCCTCACTTCCCGAAGGGATAGGCAACCTCTCATCACTTACAGATCTTAGAATTGAAGGATGTAGCAATTTGGCCTCACTTCCAGAAGGGATAGGCAGCCTCTCATCGCTTACATATCTTAGAATTGAAGGATGTAGCAATTTGGCCTCACTTCCAGAAGGGATAGGCAGCCTCTCATCACTTACATATCTTATAATTGAAGGATGTAGTAATTTGGCCTCACTTCCAGAAGGGATAGGCAGCCTCTCATCACTTACAGATCTTACAATTGAAGGATGTAGCAATTTGGCCTCACTTCCAGAAGGGATAGGCAGCCTCTCATCACTTACACGTCTTACAATTAAAGGATGTAGCAATTTGGCCTCACTTCCAGAAGGGATAGGTAGCCTCTCATCACTTACACGTCTTCAATTAAAGGATGTATTAATTTGGCCTCACTTCTAGAAGGGGATAGGCAGTCTCTCCTCTCTGAGGTTGGTTAATAGGAAGTCTTGCACTACTCAAATACCAATGAACGCATTGGTTGACTACCTCCTGCAGCAAAACAGAGAATGATTGTCAGAGTCTAAGTCTCCTTTACTTCTCTAAGGTTAATTAATTTTGTAAGAAGACAAAAGTATTTCAAAATTGAATTAGTTTCATCAATGTAAAAATGTGTCTATAAAAAGGAATGAAATTTGTTGTTCAAAATTATTTATTTCTTTGGTCTTTTTTTTATTTAGGAATTCAAGTTCAGCTAGTTGAACCTGGCGAACTGTAAGATCCATATGCTTCTCGGCTTTACAATTTTAGCTTCACAGTTGGTGTTGAGATACTATTGATTTCATTACAAGAATTTGTAAGGATTAATTTTTTCACTTTCCTATGTCGGATTACATTTTTTGTTTCTTTTTTTGTTTTTGTTTTTTGTCCTTTTTTTTTTTTTTCCCTTCTTTGGGAACTTTGTACTTTTGATATTTTTGAAAATGGAGTAACCAAAGCAACGAATAATTCTTTTAGTTAATTTTTTCCTTTTTTTTAACAAGCAAGTGTTGACTGGATTTTCAGTTGTCCAACAGAAAAAGGATCAATTAAGCATTAATGATGTTTGACATTCTGTCATAAATTAAGGTGTTTTATATCGTTTTTGCTCAGCATCATTATTTAGAGGCAAGAAATATTTACTGAGAAATTTGTTACTAAAATTAACTTTATTTTTCTTTTAATTCATTCATAATTGCTGTTTGAATACTAATTTGAAACCAAGTGTCCCACAAGTTCTCAAACTCTCTTCAGTTTCCCAGTTTATATAGTTTTCATTTGAGTCAAATCATTACTTTAAATGTATGAATGACAACTGTAGTGCCAAGGGATACAGAAGATTATTACACGTCGTTTTATTAAAACAAGTGATTTTCTATTTATTGTGTTTCATATAGGTAATCAAGCTGTTGATAAATTTGCAGGTTCTTCGATCGACTCGTCATCTCAATTACAGTATTATTCTTCACCAAATTTTCTGTGCCTCATTTTGGAGGTTACCTGCCCTGTTGTTGGTTGTGCTTGTGTAAGTTTTGGCTGTTGCTGCCGTTGTCCTTTGCTTCTGCCAGTTGGTCTACGGGATCCTTTGTTTAATAAAGAATTTTAATTCTCATGCGTAGTTTTGACTCGGGATCATGCACTCTTTTTCCTCGATGGATTTTTTTCCCTTTGGGTTTTTTCCATTCAAGGTTTTAACGAGGCATCCTTTGCTAAGGATTAGATCCCGTGATTTCGCATATCATAAGCATCTTTTTGTTAACTCAGGTGTTTCAGTGACGTCTTTTGTATTTTATACTTCTGTGCATTTCGGATTTGTAAGCCTATATATGAGGCATGTGTTTTAGTTTCCTAAACTGTCTGTATTCATTCTTTTTTATCAATAATAAATGTGAGTGGGGAGCTTGGCATGGGATGGGAATATTAGTGGGTGTCAACCTAATTGGAATACGCTAAAATTCCTTTTTATTGTTGCTCTCTCTATTTTTTTTACCTATAAAATAGATTTATCATTTTATTAAGAACATTTTCGGAGTTCACATTCAAGGTATGATATCGAAATAAGCTTTTGTTTTTTTTTATACTTCATCTGGTTTACTAGATGAGATAAAAGTTAAACATCTAAGTGAATTAGAAGTTTGAACCACTTTACCTAAAAACCAGAGGAAGTCTCCCTCTTCTCACAAACTTCAATTGCATTGAAAATTTTAGTAATTCGCATACTCAGAGCCTGTATTATTATTCCTTCTTGAAGATCTTAGCTGATTCTTTGGATTTGATGTATGATTAATGTGAATAAGTTGTAGACTGGCCATTGACGGAGATCGCTTAGGACCTAACCACGTAAACCGGAGTATCATGTTCTCTTTAATCTGTTCTAATTTTCTTGTGTTATTTGTTTCTGCGTGATTGATTCTTGAAGTCAGTTTGCTCACAAAAATATAAAAAATAAAAAATAAAAATAATAAGATGATATAGGGAGAAATGAATTTGAACCAGTTAAAGTCTCTGTCACATTGGAAAGTGTATACATTAGAACCAGACTATGCATATTCGTCTTGCTTAATTTTAATCTTTAGAGATATAATTATTTTATGAATCGAATGACCTTATCTTAATAATTAGATCCGTACATGATTCTTGAATAGGATTATGTATCGAGAGTACTAAATCTAACTAAGCTACCAATTATGTACAAGCACGTGTCTAATCTAATGACAACTAAAGGCAAATTATATAGTCAAAGCTCGATGAAGGAAGAACTACTGTATTACCTTCAAAAATAAAATAAAGGGGGGTACCAACAAACAAAACAAAAAACAAAACAAAAGGTTTGGGTGATATTGCAGGATTTATAAGGTAATTTTAAGGATTGTCCAAAAAGTGATATTTGAGGATTTATAAGGTAATTTTAAAGATTATCCAAAAAGTGCATATCTCCGAAATTTTGTCTTATTTATAATGGTGTTACGATTTTTAACCTTTTATAATATAAATCAAACCTTCAACCTAGAATGTCTTTTGAAAATTAACCTTCACATGTCAAAAATATTTTCTAATAAAATATCATATGTATTCGATCAGAATACACTCCATCAATCAGAGACAACATAAACTACTGATAGTCTCTAGTCACGGTAGAATATTCTGATAGACTATTGTTCTTATTCTACCAAAACACGTTGCTATTCTACAAAATTATTTAATATATTCTATCGTAATGCTTTTTTTTTTCTCTACCAAATTTTTTGACATCAAATTGTTTTAAAATATATTATTTTAAATGATTATATTAATTTATCATGTTTTATAATTTATCAATAAAAGAATCATAAAAAATAAAATACTTAGCATATTAAAAGAATTATATCACTTCCTTAAAAAAAAATTATGTTATAAAAATCAGGAGATTTTTTTTAAAAGAAAAAAGGAAAAAAAAAACGTAACCAAAACCACGACGACCATGAGAAAGTCACAGAGAGAGCCGTCGCCGCGCAGCCACGGCTGTAGAGATGTGAGGTCGAAGATGAGTAAGAGATGCCAAGAGAGAGAGAGAGAATCGTATCCAAGTTGTCTCGACAACACTTTCTTTCTTTCAAAATAGAGAACTAACTCTATATTTTCTTGTTATGAAATGAAGAACTATCAAGTGAGTAGATGGTAAACTCACATGTAAAGTATAGGTAAATATCTCCTAATGTTAGATATCAGCTTTCAATTTGGGCATGAAACTACATATTCTTCATTTCATTGTCATGTAAAATATGTTTTCTTATCTATAATTGAACATTGATTAGTCAACTTAGATTGGAATATGTATTTCATTTCCACTAAGATGATATAATTTAGAAAATTTTATGATAAGACACTTTACTAGTTAATTTAACACTTCAAACTGTCTGACTTGGTAAATCACTAATTTTATCATCAATATGCAATTCCCTTGTCAAGTAATAACAAGAGAGACGACAGAGGGTTTAGATAGAAATAAACGACAAGTGCTCAAGCACTAAACGACACAAAAACTCTAGACTCAAGGCTTTATTTAAATGCACAGCTTTAATGCCATAATAACGCTAGCTTCTACTACTAGACTTAGAAAAACGACAACTAGCTTGAGTAAAAAGCTTCTGCATCAACCTTACTGTAGGTACTACTATGTAGTTAAATGAATAGAGGGACTGAGATTATGCAGAAAAAATAAAAGTGAGAGAGAGAGAAAGTTATAAAAGTGGTAATTCTAAACCATCAAAACATTTTAAAATATATCAAATTATAGAAATAGAACGATAATTTAAAAGAATTGATGAAAATCTAACAATTCATAATTATGGTTATCGATAAGATTTTTTCTAAGCTTACCAAAAAGATCTTTTTTCTTACTCTACTAAAGAATTTCTCCTAATATTTAACACTCTCTCTTACTTTTAAAGTCACCAATTTATGATCAATTGGGTATTATCAATAGATCCATGACATATTTATGACAGGTCAAGATTGATATATGTTTTCCGCAAAGAGATCAAAGTGATATAACCCTAAGAAAATGACTCTAAATAGGCTTATGACGTTAGGAAAAGTTGTAAGTAACAAAGGAAAAATGACTAGTCCTATGTGGGATAGTGGTGGAAGCCACAAATGTCAAGGGATTTAAATAGAATTGTTAATTTGCTATTTGGTAAAATGCTAAGTTAAGAGGCTCTCTCTTGCGGATGTAAGTGATGCAAATCCTCGATTAGCGAACTAATGGACTTATGAGGAAAAAGATTAAGCGTGCTACGGTTGAAGTTGAAATTTTTAAGTTAGAGTAAGTTGATTTTTTAAAAACTAGTTATAATTTTTATTGATTTTTCAGAAAAAGACAAAATTGAGATAAAAAATTTAAATTTGAATTGAATCACTAAATGGAATGCAATTTTAATGTGTACGAGATTTAAGAGATGAAAATATGCATATATTTTGCTGAGTTGGCACTTTTATCCCTAAATGTTTGAGAAATTAAAATTTTAATCCTGATTTATTACAAAAAGGCCCCTTCAGTTCTCTCTCTTCATTTTCACGCCCGGAGCCGGTCTCTCTGCTGTGCTGCGAGCTTGAGCTTCAGCTTCAGCTCTTATAGGGTTTCTCTCCATCGGCGATTTGGGCTTTCAGGCACTCCTTTATCGCCTCTCTTTTTACGATTCGTTAGGCCTCTGTTTGGTTGCTGAGAAAGTGAAAAGCTTTGGAATTTCTTTTTTTCTTTCAAGTTTCTTTTGTTCAGTTAGCTATGTCCTGAAATGAAACGAAACCTCACGCACCTTCTCTAGAGAGAGAAACAGAGGAGAGATAGAGAGAGAGAGTGTGAGTGAATTTGGGAATTAGTTTGGTGGAGTTTTTCTTCGGTCAACTGAGTAACAATGGAGGCCGCAGTTGTCGACACTGGCTCGAAGCTCCTCAAAGCCGGACCCGCCATTCCCGACCAAGCTCCATCCTTGGTAATCACCCAATTTCTACAAAATGTACTATTCAACACTGCTAAAATTCAAGCTTTTAGTCTCAAGATTGTTATTATGTATATGATTGTGTGAATAACTTCAATTTCTCTTTGGTTTTGAACTTGTTTTAATTCTTGATTTAGATAATTCCCACACAAATGAGACGCCTTCCTGAAGACGGGTCATTGAACGAGAGCTCGTTGTCTGAGGAAATCACAGTTGACCCCGTCGTTCGGGGTTTTATTAGAGATTGGGATGCAATGGAGGATCTCTTGCACCATGTTCTCTACACTGGCCTCGGATGGGAAATCGGCAATGAGGGTCAGATTCTATTTACCGACCCGACACCGAAGCTTTGACAGCTTTGTCAATATTTATTGTCCTTCAATAAGCTAGTGGATTCTTGTGACGAATTATGTGCAATTATTTGTATTGAACCGAAGTTTTAATCGACAATCGAAGTATTGTTTTCTTTCTGTAGATTTCTGTCTAATGATATAATGGCATTTAGTTTTAATGTCCAGTCTGTTAGAGAACAATTGGTGCAACTGATGTTTGAAACGTTTAACATATCTGGCTTCTACAGAACAAGCTGTATTGTCACTCTATGCAGTAGGACGAATCTCGGGATGCACTGTTGACATTGGTCATGGAAAGATAGGTATACTATCATGCTCAAGGGTCGTTTTGTCAGCTATTGGTTGTCAATCTCTTGCGAATCGAAAGAATCTTAAAACTTAAGCTAAGTTTCTAATTCACTGTTCTGTTATCTTTTATAATATATAGTGACTAGCGAGTACATTGTTATTTTAATCCTTTTTGTGATAATATAATACCAAGTGAGAAACATAACTGTGAAGTAAATTAGAGGTTTAGGTCATTCCTCGATGATGGAAGCCATAAAAGAAGTGTCGGAGGACAGATTTGGAGTGGCGTTGTTTATGATCAGTGGCATGCTTCAATTTCAGTAGATTTGTGGTAGAGATATATATACACACACACACACACACACATATATATATATATATATATGAGCACATTCCTAACAGGGCCTATTCTTGATACCTTTATGTTGCTATGTTTATGAGCTTTACTGTCTTTAGAATTTAGTTGAAATTTTTGTGAATCGGCATGTTTGGTAATTTGGACTCCCGGTTCTTTTGATAGCTGACCATGTCTAATTTTTGGCTGTGTGTAGAATCCATGAACTTTTTGTCCTCGGTGATGAGATCGGGAGTCTCATAGAATTTGTTTTTCAGTCCAATGTTTGAATTCATTGAAAAAACGATAGATGATTTTGAGTCTTGACAGATGTCTAAATTGCAAAAGATATTGAGATCAGCGTGGAAGGTCAAAAATAAGTCTAAAGCTAATTAATATACTGTTGCTAAGAAACAATATTATTCTGTTTCTCCAATCATCACTTGTGGTATTTTAATAGGACCAAAACGGATCATGCAATATTTTCATGATGAGACAATATGGTCCATTTCTAGTGTAATGAAGGCTTTACGATAATGATGACATTCTAAGTTTCTAACTTATACCTTCTCATTCTCATTTCTTTTTCTCTCTAGATATTGCACCAGTAATTGAAGGTGCAGTTCATCACATTGCTTCCAGGAGTATCGATTTGACAAAGTTACTAGCTCAGGTACTTGGAAAATCCAATCCTCTTGTTAATATCAGCATGTCTGATGTTGAGAAAATAAAGGAGCGATATTCGTGTTGTGCTGAAGATGAACTTGCTTATGGGAAGCTTGAATGCCCGACTGAAAAACATACTCTTCCCGATGGACAGGTTCATGTTTCACCATGTCCAAACTAATGTTTATCTGACCTTATTTTAATCATCTTCCTGATTTTACTGTTTTCCTTTTCCCCTCTTTCAGAAAAATCCTTGCTTGACGAACACTTTCTTAATGACACTGACTTTGTAGGAAAGAAAGAGATAGGAAGAGAGAGAGAAAGACAGAGAAACAGAAGAGAAATCAGAGCAGAGAGAGTTTAAAATTTAGAGAGAGAAGAAGATGAACAATAGAGAGGGAATCTAGAAATTCAATATCATCAATCAAGTCTTAGTCAGAATTCCAATAACAATCTTTAGCGGTATATCAGCAGTTTCATCTGATAATCACCGGCAGTTACTTGAGAACACAGTACTATGTGGTGGCACTGCATCCATGACTGGTGAGTTAATATGGATTTGATCACATGGTAACTCTTGGATTTTTATAGAATCTACAACGCAGTGCAAAACTAATGTGCCATTACCCAATTTTGGCTTTTCGGGAGGGAAAATACTCTCCAATGTTGTGCTATTTTTGGTGCTAAATTTGGCCCCAAAATAATGGTGTGGTAATATTTGTTTGCCTGCTTTTTGATGATCTGGTTATACCAACTGAAAAGTTGGATGGTTCGCTATAAGTATTTAATAAGTAATATCAGACTGTCGGTTATCATACTCATTTTATAGTAGCTGGAGTGCTGGACTATCTTACCTACACTGTTTCGGTTTCTCTATTGTAATGAATTATCACAATTAAAGTTAACCCAAATTGCTTGGTTTGATTCTACTATTGGCTTGAGGTTTGGCATGAGAAAAAAGTTATCGTGATCTTCAAGGGTGTCTCCGTGTACAAGTAATGTGCATGATAATAAAATTAGTTAACGAATGCCGATTGATAAAGTATTTTGTGCGTGGATGGAAAATTCCGTGGAATGCTAATTAAGCAAATCTTATTTACTTGAGAGGGGCAGTGATGCGGTGAACTTCATTATTTGGTTCTCTCGTTTTACAAAAACTAACTCGCGGTTTTGCACAGGTTTTGAAGAAAGGTTTCAGAAAGAATCTGGTCTCTGCTCATCTGCTATCCGTCCTGCTTTAGTTAAGGTCATTTATTCTTATCACAAGAGGCCCTTTGTTTTAACTTTTTCAAATAAGCAGTGATAGAGTACACGGGATCAATTTATTCAAACCGGCAAAATTCCAGTATTTATATTTTAGGATTTTTTTTTTTTTTTTGGGAGAAAGTGCAAATTCTTGTAATATTTTGGTGAGAGATAATTCGTTTGTTCATTGCAGCCTCCGGAATATATGCCCGAGAACTTGTCGATGTACTCAGCGTGGGTGGGAGGTGCCATACTTGCCAAAGTTGTGTTCCCACAGAACCAGCATGTAACCAAGGCCTACTATGATGAGAACGGCCCTTCTGTTGTCCACCGGAAATGCTTCTGACCCTTATTTCTCGGACATCTATAGATTTTTGTAGTCTATTTACTCAACTGTAGTTTATCTTATGATAGTGGCAGTGCAGGGAACACCAATTGAGTAGGTCTACAATACTTTTGATTTGAGCTAGAAGTTATAAGGTCTTGGTAGAAAGAGCCACTGTACTGTTGAAAAATAGCATTTTAGCATCTTCCATGTTTGCTCCAAGAAAGATCCCAACGACCCCTTACAAGTAACATCCGTACGCTCTAAGATGGCGGCAAGGGCCGTAGAGTTGCAATTAACAATTTGGAGGAAGATCTATGCCAAGGCCAAGGATATTCACCGCAGATAGCATCCAAATGAAAACATTTGAATGGAAAGTTTTGAATATAACATTTAAACTGTTATCCAAAATATTTGAACAAAAACATTTAAATATGCATTTGAACGTAGCTATCTCAAAAGATGTGAGAAATGAGAAAACGTATATGAAATAATTTTTATTTTTATTTAATTTCACTGTAAGAATGGAGGTAAATTTTAGGGAGGATTTTTTATCATTTAAGAACAAAAATTAAAATGACATTTTGACTGTTTTATTTCTAATTGTTTCTTGCAAAAGTCTATTTGGAATGACCTTTCAAAAATGGAATTCCCCAAATGTTTGGCTGTAAACGGATGCATTGTCAAATTCATGGGCAGCCAACTCATAATGTAAAGATTCAATCGTGCACTCCTTGGTAGCTTAACATGATCCAAGAAAATGAATATGAATGAGAAATTCTACGGGTTGGATTGCTTGTGAATCTACGAGGCAAATCCTATTTGAAATGGATGCTCAACAAGTTATTGCATTACTCTGATATTTACCCACTGATATAGATCAAACGGTTATTATGAATCGGGTAGTTAGTCAAACAATTTTTGACAATTAATTAACATTGAATTTAAAAACCTTGATAAATATGAGTAGAGTGAGTAACTTGTTCTTAACTTGTTGACATAGTTTTCTTAAAATATTTCTTATTCGAATAGAATATAAATTAAAAATTCATTTCTTGAGTTTTAAATCTCATTCTTGGATGTATATTATATTTTTCTTTAAAAAATGTTAATCAGCATCATAAAATTTAACTCTGCAATAGCTTATTGTTTACAAAAATTAAGAGTTGAAATGTCCATTGATTTTTACAAAGCAAAGCATAAACACAAACAATCTTCTCTACTATAAGTTTTCGTTTTTTTTTTTTCCATTTTTTATTAAGGAAATAACTTTTTATAGAATTTAATAATAAATAAAAATAACAGTAATTATTTTGTAATCAGTGAAAAAAAACTCTCTACTAGATGTACTGTGTGATTAATTTTTCCGCTTTGCTTCTTATTCTTTCTTTTGTTTTAATAGATTTGTTAATCTGTGCTTTATTTGTTTCTAAATTGATATATTTTTTCTGCAGTTTCATTTTAAATTTACAATTTGTTTATATAAGAAAGGCTTCGTAGTTAAAGAGAGAGAAAGCGAAAGAGTTTCGTGCCTAATGCTTCAACTAGAGAGAGAGAGAGAGAAAGAGAGATAGGAAACGGTAGAACATCAAAGTAAATAAAAATTAAATTGTGGGTATGAAATATGAAGTCATGGAGTAGTATTTATTTATTCTTTTGGGAGAAGTATTGATTTATGAAAACAATAACGGGTAATTTTATAATATATAGGGGTGTGCAATAAGTAAATTTAATTATTTTATAATTAAGATGCGTGTGTGTTTAGACGGGTTGTGGAGAGTTAGAAGAAATGTGTTAATAGAACTACTTTTTTTCAATTTCTTATTCAAAATATTAAGTAGTCAAATGGTGGAGATTAAAAAATATAAAAAAAAAAAAAAAACAAGAAATACTATTTCGAAGTAGACGAGGTGTGTTTAGAGAACTACTCTTCTAAGTAGTCAAATGGTGGAGATTAAAATAAAATTAAAAAAAAAAGAGAAATACTATATCACTTCGAATATATTTTCTCTTTATCTAATACCATTTTATCACTCTATGGATCCAATGTCACCAAAAAACTTTTAATTGACACAAATTCTTACGATTTTTCCCTATGTAAATACAAATTTTTGTTTCCTAATTAAAAAAATATAAACTTTTATGTTGTATCGTTTTTTAATAAATTTTTTTAACCACTTAACCTTTTATTCAACTCATACGTATATCTATTTAATTAGAAATGTTTATACACCATACATTGATTAAGTTTGTTAATTTAGTTACAATGTGAAAAAAGTGTTGACCCTTTTTTTTTTTTTTTCAAGTGTTAGCAGGTTGTTTTACATTAAATTAGAAAATGGTGTTAAGTAATTTTGTTGCAATTATTTTTAGTTTATTATAATATTTAAGAATAACCTGTTACTTAATTTATTATAGCAAGTCATAAAATATCATATCATCAAGTGTAATTAACGCGTATACTTTTTTTTAGAATTTTATCTATAACCACCAATGTTAACAAATAATGAGTAAATACTGAATATTCTTTCATATATATTTATATGAGAATTAGGATAAAAAATTGTTGTTAATGCTGTTCTTATATTAAAAAAATAGGAGATGCCAACTGTTACTCCCTTCAAAAAAATATATATTAAAAAAACCCCAACGTTTTTCAAAAGAAACCAACGGTTAGTTTCAATATGAACAATTATAATAATAGGATTATTACATGAGTTTATACTTGACTCAATCATAAAATATATATTCGATAATTATGATAGGATTATTATACAGGTTTATATTCGATTCAACTATAAAATGTATGTTCGATAATTATAATAGCTTTTTTTTTAGGTAGGTAGTTAGATTAAATTAATGGGAGATGCCAACGGCAACCCCCATTAAACAAAACATAAAAATGGGCTAACGGCTAGAAACCAGTATCCACATTCAAGTTTAAAAAAAAAAAAAAAAAAAAAAAAAAGTCCAACAACAAAAAATAAACAAATAAAGTTAGCAGTTTACTGGTTAAATTCTATATTTTTGGTTTCTTCCTTCTTCTCTAAAATGAAGTCACACGCACATCGCTTTTAATTTGTTATAAATAGTGGGGTAATAGCTCTCTCTTCCCTTTCTCACAATAATCTTTGCCTTCTTTTGAAAACTCACTTTGCTCTAAAACGTTCCATTTTTTGTACTTCTGCCTTCTTGTGTTCTTCTCGCATTCCAGAATCTTAACACCCTTCCCTTCTCACACTGTAACTAGATTATCTTTGGCTCTGATAGTATTAAGCCACTGTCTTAATTTACAGCCTGTTTGTGCTTTCGCTTTCGCTTTCGCTTTCACTTTCGTTTTCCGCCTTCCAACTCAAAAACTAATAACAATGGCCGAAGGAATACTCCTCAACATTGTTGCAGGACTCGTTGCAAACATCGCTTCCGAGCCTTTCAAAGTGTCCTTGGGGGGTTAAGGACGAGCTCCGCAAACTTAATGACACCCTCTCCATAATCCAAGCTTGCTTCTTGATGCAGAGGAGAAGATAGAGATAAACAACCAAGTCAAAGTGTGGCTCGACCGTCTTGAAGAGGTTGTCTACGATGTTAATTGTTGGACGAGTTTCGTTACTGACAACTACAACGCAGAGTGCTTTTTGGTAAGAAAAAGCTGAAGAAGTCACGCATTTTCTTTTCAAGATCATCAAACCAGCTTGTTTTTCGATACAAATGGCTAAGAAAATCAAACAATTAGAGGACACTAGATGAGATTAAAGCTAATCGGGTTTTTCTTGAGTTAAATGAGCGATATGAAGAGACTTGTCGCCTCCACAATGAGCTGGAGGGAGACTCACTCATTTGTAATTGATGATAAGTTATAGGGAGGGATGGTGATAAGAAAGAGATAATAGAGCTTTAATTAGAGAGCAATGTTGAAACTGTAGAAAATGTGTCCATTGTTTCCTTAGTTGGTTTTGGAGGATATTGGAGAAACCAATTAGCCAAGTTGTGCTCAATGATGAGTAATCAAAAAGCATTTCGACTAACATATGTTTTGGGTGTGTGTTTCTGATTCTTTTGATCTGAGATCACTTTTGGAAAATAATAGTAGCTCTGTAACTGAAACAGGCCTAGATCAAAACCTTTCTTTGAAGCAACTGAAAAAGTAAGGTTAGGGAACGAATAGAAGCTAAGAGATTCCTTCTTGTTTTAGATGACGTTTGGAATTAGGATGTTAACAAATGGAAAACAGTCTTTAAAGCTATTAGAAAGGGTAGTAAAGTATTAATGACTATTAGAACAGTTGCCGCATTGTCAATTCTACTAAAACACATATGTAGGCGGTTTGGAGGAGGACAGGTCTTGGGCTTTATTCGAGAGAAGTGGTATTTGGGGAAAGGAATTACGAGCCAACTGCTCATTCCCGTCGTCTTGTAGAAATAGGAATTGTTAAAAAGTGTGGAGGAGTTCCTCTTGCTATAACGACAGTAGGGGGACTTTTGCCTGTCGAATGCGATTCTTTGCACAGCCTTGAACGGGAGTTGATCTACTTTAGGGAAGTAGATATTCAAAGTGATAGTGACGTCCTCTCTACGCTTAAGCTTAGCTACAACATTCTCCCTTCGCACTTGAAACATTGTTTTGTTACTGTAGTTTATTTCCAAGGATCATAAGATCGATGTACAACAACTAATAAAACTGTGGATAGCACAAGGGTTTACTAAAGACGATGGGAATAGAAAACTAGAAGAAATTGGAGATCAGTATGTTAGGATTCTATGATCAAGATGCTTTTTTCCAGGAAGCCGAAATAGATGAGTTGTTTGAAACTATAAAGTACTGTAAATTGCACAATCTAATGCATGATCTTGCAAGTTCAGTGGCGGGTAAGAGCTTCAAAATATTAGATCAAGACCTTGGTGAGTTCGAAAGGAATACTAATATTACTAGGTCAGATAGAGATGGAAAATATAATTTCGAAAAAGTTTCTCATGTTCATGTTGATTTAGAAACCTATAGGCGATTCCAAATACCAACATTGCTATTTGAACAGAAAAAGAAGCGCATATTTCTTTTACCCAAGTCAAATGGATTGAGTTTATCAGATTGTGAAGGGGTTCTATCAAACTTTAAGCTCCTACGAGCATGACTCTTAAAACTGAAAGTAAGGTAGACTTTGCCAGAGTGTACACTAAAGCACCTTAGATATCCTGGCCTCTCGAGAAATTATCGTAGTATCCAAGAGCTTCCGAATTCCATTGGAGAGTTGCATAATTTGAAACACTAATCCTTTTTCCTGTCATAGTCTTGTACGTTTGCCAGATAGCTTGGGTAATCTAAGAACCTCCGGTATCTTGATCTCTCACATAATAAGTTTAAGAAGCTGCCAAATTCCATAACAGGCTGTCCAATTTGGAAACTCTAATCCTTTCTCCGTGTCATACTTCTAAGTTTGCCAAATAGCTTGGATTATCTAAAGCTGCTTAGTTATCTTGATCCCTCAAATAACCAATTCAACGAGCTTCCAAGTTCCATAACAGGGCTGTCTAATTTGGAAACACTAATCCTTTCTTCGTGTCATAGTCTTGTAAGTTTCCTGCAGGTGTTTAAAATCTAAGTTGAGGCATATTAAGATTGATGGTTGTTATAGATTGACTCGTATGTCTCGTGGAATGGTTGATTGACTTCACTTCAAACATTAGATATCTTTTCAGTGGCAGACAACGTTCTAGTGAAAGCGGTGGACTAGGTGAATTGCGCAACCTTAACAACTTGCATGGACATTTGATCATCGAATTCAAGAGTGTTGAGGTTACATTTGAGTCGGGGCTGCACGATATTTGGGAGAAATATCTCGAGTCCTTGTTCTTCAAGTTTCCTGTTCAAGAAACGAAGGGGAATGGTAAAGAAGCACTTGCATGCTTAGAGCCACATCATTATATAAAAGCCATAGAAGTGAACCACTATCCGGTGAGGCATTTCCTAATTGGCTTTCTTGCTCCCTAATCTTGTTCGATTGACACTATTTAGCTATAAAAATTGCAATACTTGCCACCGCTGCACCATTTATCTTCCCTTAGGAACTTAGTCTCATGAGTATGCCAGCTCTGGAGTATGTTTCCGAATGAGATAGTGATTGGAACCGAGGTGACCGCTTATCTACTACATCCGAGTCCTTCCCATCCTTGGTGAGCTTGTGCATTCAAGAATGCTCTAATCTGAAGGGATGGTTGGGGAGTGAAAGAGAGGATTATCGTGAAGCACTAACGGAACAACAACATCGTTCTTTTCTGAAACTTTCAGAAGTAGTAATATACCGTTGTCCTCTTCTACCTTCCTTGCGCCTATTTCCGACTCTCAAAAAGCTGCCCATATCAGCACGGCATTCATGTGGCCCCTCTTCTTATTTCACCCAATGGGCATCACTTCTAGAATGCATAAGCAATCTCAATTCTCTTCAGAAGCTTGAATTTTCTTATTCCTCCAATTTGACCTCATTTCAAAGAGATTTGCAGCCTGCCGTCCCTTACAGATCTTATGATCAACGATGTCTATTACAATTCAATGGGCACTGGCAGAGCTAATAAACCACCCAAATATCATGAAGAAAGCAAGGGAAGAGATTGATTTTGCAGTTGGAAAAACCAGACTAGTAGAAGAGTCCCATATCATCAACCTTCCTTACATCCAATCCATCATCAAAGAGACGCTGAGGCTTCATCCCGCTGCGCCATTAGTACCACGAGAATCTTCCGAAAAATGCACGACTAACGGTTACGAAATTCCAGCAAAGACCAAGTTGTATGTCAATGTTTGGGCTATTGGAAGGGATCCGAAGCACTGGGAAGACCGGCTGGAGTTCAAGCCAGAGAGGTTTCTTAATGAAGAAGTACTGTAAAGAGCCAATTGGATGTGAGAGGACAGAATTTCCATCTTTTGCCGTTCGGGAGCGGAAGAAGAGTATGCCCTGGGGCCTCGCTCGCGCTACAACTCGTTCATCCCTGCCTCGCCCAGATGATTCAATGCTTCGAGTGGCGGGTTGATGGAAAAGATGGCCTTGTAGTTGACATTGAAGAGGGACCAGGGATCACCCTTCCAAGGGCTCATCCTCTAATCTGTGTCCCAAGGCTAGGCTTAGCCCATTCCATCATGATTTTGTTTTGTTACGGGTTACGGGTTCAAGTTTGAACGCTTCAACATGGCATCACAAGATTTTTATTTTTTTATTTATATATTCCGTACATTATAATTGTAGAGAGAGAGAAAATGGCTTCGGTGTACTTTTCAGGTATTTGTTTGGCGCAGCTCTAAACACTTTACTAGCAAGTGAGGAACAGGTGCACACGACTTTTGGCGCAACTCTAAAACGTTTTTGTAACGGTTAAGAATTGCATTTTACGCTGGAAACCACTGATGTTTTTATCCTCGACAGATCTGTATATTCTCTACTTAATATATATAAATATATTCATAGAAGAATGAAACTCTTGTCTTCCTTACTAGCCGTTAATATCCATAACATGATATTTTTTTTAAATATATTTTTTGGTTTGCTTTAACTTATTTGTCTATTTCACAAGTGTGCTGTCCAATAATATGTAAAACATCTACAGAGTTCAAATCTTTATTTTCAGGACATATTTGTAGCTGGGACAGGCACATCGGCCATACCATAGAACTTAGCGGAGCTAATAAATCACCCAAAAATCACAAAAAAGCACTCAAGAAATCGATTCCATAGTCGGGAAAACAAAACTAGTAGAAACAGTCAGATATTGCCAACCTTCCTTACATCCAGCCAAAGTCAAAGAGACATTATACGGCTTCACCCAGCAGACCCGTTAGTACTAAGAGAATCATCCGAAGACTGCAAAGTTAAACGGCTACGATATCTCGAAAAAAGACTGGCGTGTTTATCAATTCGTGGCTATTGGAAGAGACCCCAAGCACTGGGAAGACCCCCTTGATTCAAGCCGGAGAGGTTTCTTAGCGAAGAAGGTAGCGTAAAGAGCAGAGTTGGATGTGAGAGGGCAAACTTCCGCCTTTTGCCTTTCGGCAGCGGAAGAAGATCATGCCCCGGAGCATCGCTTGCACTTCAGGTTGTCCAGACAAGCCTTGCTACAATGATTCAGTGCTTTGAGTGGAAATTAGTTGATGGAGAAAATGGCATTGTTAACATTTGGAAGAGGGACCTGGCTTGGCCCTTGTAAGGGCTCATTCCTTAATCTGTGCCCCAATTGTTAGGCTTTGTCCATTGCCATTGTAAAGGACCCAGTTATCTATCTATCTATTCATCATCAATAATCAATAATTAAAATAAGAATAGATTTCTTAAGAGTGTTTTTTTTTTTTTTTTTTTTTGAGTTTCTTAAGGGCGTTTTGTCCTATTTTTTTCACTTGGTTTAATAAGGTTTCATTTACGGTTTTTTTGGAGTGTCGAGGTTTTTTTTTTTTTTTTTTTCTTGTCTGTAAGTTTCGCAAGAAAGTTTGGTTATTTTTTTGTTTTTTGTCAATTTGTGCTTTTTCTTCTCTTTTTTTTATTTTTATTTTTTTTTTAATTCTTATATCATTTAGACAATATTATTTTCACACATGTGCAAGCTCATGTTTCAACTAGTTGTATGTGGTGTTAAAACTCAGAAGAATTTTATTGAACTGATATGACAATAAGTTCCTGTAGCAATTTGTAAGATCTATATAGGTATGGGCATTATATATCTATAGGTTGTTTTTGCCCAAGTGAACTAAATGAACAATGCTAGGAGAGTGGGTCTCACAACATGAGACCCACCAATATGATCAATTTCTCTATTAGTATGATATTAATCATCATTGATATTTTTCTAGCATTTTTCAAACTAAATTCAGATGCAGA
>CM046373.1:27674764-27718735 GCA_025413025.1 Ficus hispida
TGACATTGGTCATGGAAAGATAGGTTTATTATCATGCTCAGGGTCGTTTTGTCAGCTATTGGTTGTCAATCTCTTCCGAATCGAAAGAATCTTAAAACTTAAGCTAAGTTTCTAATTCACTGTTCTGTTATCTTTTATAATATATAGTGACTAGCGAGAACATTGTTATTTTAATCCTTTTTGTGATAATATAATACCAAGTGAGAAACATAACTTGAAGTAAATTAGAGGTTTAGGTCATTCCTCGATGATGGAAGCCATAAAAGAAGTGTCAGAGGACAGATTTGGAGTGGCGTTGTTTATGATCAGTGGATGCTTCAATTTCAGTAGATTTGTATTAGAGCTATAACCACACACACACACACACAATATATATATATATATGAGCACATTCCTAACAGGGCCTATTCTTGATACCTTTATGTTGCTATGTTTTATGAGCTTTACTGTCTTTAGAATTTAGTTGAAATTTTGTGATCGCATGTTTGGTAATTTGGACTCCCGGTTCTTTTGATAGCTGACCATGTCTAATTTTTGGCTGTTGTAGAATCCATGAACTTTTGTCCTCAGTGATGAGATCGGGAGTCTCATAGAATTTGTTTTTCAGTCCAATGTTTGAATTCATTGAAAAAACGATAGATGATTTTGAGTCTTGACAGAGTTTAAATTGCAAAAGATATTGAGATCAGCGTGGAAGGTCAAAAATAAGTCTAAAGCTAATTAATATACTGTTGCTAAGAAACAATATTATTCTGTTTCTCCAATCATCACTTGTGGTATTTTATAGGACCAAAACGGATCATGCAATATTTTCATGATGAGACAATATGGTCCATTTCTAGTGTAATGAAGGCTTTACGATAATGATGACATTCTAAGTTTCTAACTTATACCTTCTCATTCTCATTTCTTTTTCTCTCTAGATATTGCACCAGATTGAAGGTGCATTCATAATGCTCAGGAGTATGATTTGACAAAGTTACTAGCTCAGGTACTTGGAAATCCAATCCTCTTGTTAATATCAGCATGTCTGATGTTGAGAAAATAAAGGAGCGATATTCGTGTTGTGCTGAAGATGAACTTGCTTATGGGAAGCTTGAATGCCCGACTGAAAAACATACTCTTCCCGATGGACAGGTTCATGTTTCACCATGTCCAACTAAATGTTTATCTGACCTTATTTTAATCATCTTCCTGATTTTACTGTTTTCCTTTTCCCCTCTTTCAGAAAAATCCTTGCTTGACGAAACTTTCTTAATGACACTGACTTTGTAGGAAAGAAAGAGATAGGAAGAGAGAGAGAAAGACAGAGAAACAGAAGAGAAATCAGAGCAGAGAGAGTTTAAAATTTAGAGAGAGAAGAAGATGAACAATAGAGAGGGGAATCTAGAAATTCAATATCATCAATCAAGTCTTAGTCAGAATTCCAATAACAATCTTTAGCGGTATATATCAGCAGTTTCATCTGATAATCACCGGCAGTTACTTGAGAACACAGTACTATGTGGTGGCACTGCATACATGACTGGTGAGTTAATATGGATTTGATCACATGGTAACTCTTGGATTTTTATAGAATCTACAATGCAGTGCAAAACTAATGTGCCATTGTCCAACTTTGGCTTTTCGGGAGGGAAAATACTCTCCAATGTTGTGCTATTTTTGGTGCTAAATTTGGCCCAAAATAATGGTGTGATAATTTTGTTTGCCTGCTTTTTGATGATCTGGTTATATCAACTGAAAAGTTGGATGGTTCGCTGTAAGTATTTAATAAGTAATATCAGACTATCGGTTATCATACTCATTTTATAGTAGCTGGAGTGCTGGACTATTTTCCTACACTGTTTCGGTTTCTCTATTGTAATGAATTATCACAATTAAAGTTAACCCAAATTGCTTGGTTTGATTCTACTATTGGCTTGAGGTTTGGCATGAGAAAAAAGTTATCGTATCTTAAGGGTGTCTCGTGTACAAGTAATGTGCATGATAATAAAATTAGTTAACGAATGCCGATTGATAAAGTATTTTGTGGTGGATGGAAAATTCCGTGAAATGCTAATCAAGCAAATCTTATTACTTGAGAGGGGCAGTGATGCCGGTGAACTTCATTATTTGGTTCTCTCGTTTTACAAAACTAACTCGCAGTTTTGCACAGGTTTTGAAGAAAGGTTTCAGAAAGAAGCTGGTCCTGCTCATCTGCTATCCGTCCTGCTTTAGTTAAGGTATTTATTCTTATCACAAAGGCCCTTTGTTTTAACTTCTTCAAATAAGCAGTGATAGCGTCACAGGATCAATATATTCAAATGGCAAAATTCTGGTATTTATATTTTAGGATTTTTTTTTTTTTTGGGAGGAAGTGCAAATTCTTGTACCATTTTGGTGAGAGATAATTGTTTGTTCATTGCAGCCTCCGGAATATATGCCCGAGAACTTGTCGATGCACTCAGCATGGGTGGGAGGTGCCATACTTGCCAAAGTTGTGTTCCCAAGAACCAGCATGTAACCAAGGCGACTATGATGAGAACGGACCTTCTGTTGTCTACCGGAAATGCTTCTGACCCTTATTTCTCGGACATCTATAGATTTTTGTAGTCTATTTACTCAACTGTAGTTTATGTTAGATAGTGGCAGTGCAGAGAACACCAATTGAGTAGGTCCATAATACTTTTGATTTGAGCCAGAAGTTATAAGGTCTTGGTAGAAAGAGCCACTGTACTGTTGAAAAATAGCATTTTAGCATCTTCCATGTTTGCTCCAAGAAAGATCCCAACGACCCCTTACAAGTAACATCCGTACGCTCTAAGATGGCGGCAATGGCCGTAGAGTTGCAATTAACAATTTGGAGGAAGATCTATGCCAAGGCCAAGGATATTCACCGCAGATAGCATCCAAATGAAAACATTTGAATGGAAAGTTTTGAATATAACATTTAAACTGTTATCCAAAATATTTGAACAAAAACATTTAAATATGCATTTGAACGTAGCTATCTCAAAAGATGTGAGAAATGAGAAAACGTATATGAAATAATTTTTATTTTTATTTAATTTCACTGTAGACATATGTAAGAATGGAGGTAAATTTTAGGGAGGATTTTTTATCATTTAAGAACAAAAATTAAAATGACATTTTGAATGTTTTATTTCTAATTGTTTCTTGCAAAAGTCTATTTGGAATGACCTTTCAAAAATGGAATTCCCCAAATGTTTGGCTGTAAACGGATGCATTGTCAAATTCATGGGCAGCCAACTCATAATGTAAAGATTCAATCGTGCACTCCTTGGTAGCTTAACATGATCCAGAAAATGAATATGAATGAGAAATTCTACGGGTTGGATTGCTTGTGAATCTACGAGGCAAATCCTATTTGAAATGGATGCTCAACATGCTATTGCATTACTCTGATATTTACCCACTGATATAGATCAAACGGTTATTATGAATCGGGTAGTTAGTCAAACAATTTTTGACAATTGATTAACATTGAATTTAAAAACCTTGATAAATATGAGTAGAGTGGGTAACTTGTTCTTAACTTGTTGACATAGTTTTCTTAAAATATTTCTTATTCGAATAGAATATAAATTAAAAATTCATTTCTTGAGTTTTAAATCTCATTCTTGGATGTATATTATATTTTTCTTTAAAAAATGTTAATCAGCATCATAAAATTTAACTCTGCAATAGCTTATTGTTTACAAAAATTAAGAGTTGAAATGTCCATTGATTTTTACAAAGCAAAGCATAAACACAAACAATCTTCTCTACTATAAGTTTTCGTTTTTTTTTTTACCATTTTTTATTAAGGAAATAACTTTTTATAGAATTTAATAATAAATAAAATAACAGTAATTATTTTGTAATCAGTGAAAAAAAACTCTCTCTACTAGATGTACTGTGTGATTAATTTTTCCGCTTTGCTTCTTCTTTCTTTTGTTTTAATAGATTTGTTAATCTGTGTTTATTTGTTTCTAAATTGATATATTTTTTCTGCAGTTTCATTTTAAATTTACAATTTGTTTGTATAAGAAAGGCTTCGTAGTTAAAGAGAGAGAAAGCGAAAGAGTTTCGTGCCTAATGCTTCAACTAGAGAGAGAGAGAGAGATAGAGAGAGATAGGAAACGGTAGAACATCAAAGTAAATAAAAATTAAATTGTGGGTATGAAATATGAAGTCATGGAGTAGTATTTATTTATTCTTTTGGGAGAAGTATTGATTTATGAAAACAATAACGGGTAATTTTATAATATATAGGGGTGTGCAATAAGTAAATTTAATTATTTTATAATTAAGATGCGTGTGTGTTTAGACGGGGTTGTGGAGAGTTAGAAGAAATGTGTTAATAGAACTACTTTTTTTCAATTTCTTATTCAAAATATTAAGTAGTCAAATGGTGGAGATTAAAAAATAAAAAAAAAAAAAAAAAAAAAAAAAAAAACAAGAAATACTATTTCGAAGTAGACGAGGTGTGTTTAGAGAACTACTCTTCTAAGTAGTCAAATGGTGGAGATTAAAATAAAATTAAAAAAAAAAAAAGAGAAATACTATATCACTTCGAATATATTTTCTCTTTATCTAATACCATTTTATCACTCTATGGATCCAATGTCACCAAAAAACTTTTAATTGACACAAATTCTTACGATTTTTCCCTATGTAAATACAAATTTTTGTTTCCTAATTAAAAAAATATAAACTTTTATGTTGTATCGTTTTTTAATAAATTTTTTTAACCACTTAACCTTTTATTCAACTCATACATATATCTATTTAATTAGAAATGTTTATACACCATACATTGATTAAGTTTGTTAATTTAGTTACAATGTGAAAAAAGTGTTGACCCTTTTTTTTTTTTTTCAAGTGTTAGCAGGTTGTTTTACATTAAATTAGAAAATGGTGTTAAGTAATTTTGTTGCAATTATTTTTAGTTTATTATAATATTTAAGAATAACCTGTTACTTAATTTATTATAGCAAGTCATAAAATATCATATCATCAAGTGTAATTAACGCATATACTTTTTTTTAGAATTTTATCTATAACCACCAATGTTAACAAATAATGAGTAAATACTGAATATTCTTTCATATATATATTTATATGAGAATTAGGATAAAAAATTGTTGTTAATGCTGTTCTTATATTAAAAAAATAGGAGATGCCAACTGTTACTCCCTTCAAAAAATATATATTAAAAAAACCCCAACGTTTTTCAAAAGAAACCAACGGTTAGTTTAATATGAACAATTATAATAATAGGATTATTACATGAGTTTATACTTGACTTAATCATAAAATATATATTCGATAATTATGATAGGATTATTATACAGGTTTATACTCGATTCAACTATAAAATGTATGTTCGATAATTATAATAGCTTTTTTTTTAGGTAGGTAGTTAGATTAAATTAATGGGAGATGCCAACGGCAACCCCCATTAAACAAAACATAAAAATGGGCTAACGGCTAGAAACCAGAATCCACATTCAAGTTTAAAAAAAAAAAAAAAAAAAAAAAAATCCAACAACAAAAAATAAACAAATAAAGTTAGCGGTTTACTGGTTAAATTCTATATTTTTGGTTTCTTCCTTCTTCTCTAAAATGAAGTCACACGCACATCGCTTTTAATTTGTTATAAATAGTGGGGTAATAGCTCTCTCTTCCCTTTCTCACAATAATCTTTGCCTTCTTTTGAAAACTCACTTTGCTCTAAAACGTTCCATTTTTTGTACTTCTGCCTTCTTGCTGTTCTTTCTCGCATTCCAGAATCTTAACACCCTTCCCTTCTCACACTGTAACTAGATTATCTTTGGCTCGATAGTATTAAGCCACTGTCTTAATTTACAGCCTGTTTGTGCTTTCGCTTTCGCTTTCACTTTCGTTTTCCGCCTTCCAACTCAAAAACTAATAACAATGGCCGAAGGATACTCCTCAACATTGTTGCAGGACTCGTTGCAAACATCGCTTCCGAGCCTTTCAAAGTGTCCTTGGGGGTTAAGGACGAGCTCCGCAAACTTAATGACACCCTCTCCATAATCCAAGCTATGCTTCTTGATGCAGAGGAGAAGATAGAGATAACAACCAAGTCAAAGTGTGGCTCGACGTCTTGAAGAGGTTGTCTACGATGTTAATTGTTGGACGAGTTTCGTTACTGACAACTACAACGCAGAGTGCTTTTTGGTAAGAAAAAGCTGAAGAAGTCACGCATTTCTTTTCAAGATCATCAAACCAGCTTGTTTTTCGATACAAATGGCTAAGAAAATCAAACAATTAGAGGACACTAGATGAGATTAAAGCTAATCGGGTTTTTCTTGAGTTAAACGAGCGATATGAAGAGACTTGTCACCTCCACAATGAGCTGGAGGGAGACTCACTCATTTGTAATTGATGATAAGTTATAGGGAGGGATGGTGATAAGAAAGAGATAATAGAGCTTTATTAGAGAGCAATGTTGAAACTGTAGAAAATGTGTCCATTGTTTCCTTAGTTGGTTTTGGAGGATTTGGAAAACCACATTAGCCAAGTTGTGTTCAATGATGAGTAATCAAAAAGCATTTCGACTAACATATGTTTTGGGTGCGTGTTTCTGATTCTTTTGATCTGAGATCACTTTTGGAAAATATTAGCTCGGTAACTGAAACAGGCCTAGATCAAAACCTTTCTTTGAGCAACTGAAAAGTAAGGTTAGGGAACGAATAGAAGCTAAGAGATTCCTTCTTGTTTTAGATGACGTTTGGAATGAGGATGTTAACAAATGGAAAACAGTCTTTAAAGCTATGTAGAAAGGGTAGTAAAGTATTAATGACTATATAGAACAGTTGCCACATTGTCAATTCTACTAAAACACATGTGTAGGCGGTTTGGAGGAGGACAGGTCTTGGGCTTTATTCGAGAGAAGTGGTATTTGGGGAAAGGAATTACGAGCCAACTGCTCATTCCCGTCGTCTTGTAGAAATAGGAATTGTTAAAAAGTGGGAGGAGTTCCTCTTGCTATAACGACAGTAGGGGGACTTTTGCTTCGAACAGCGATTCTTGCACAGCCTTGAACGGGAGTTGATCTACTTTAGGGAAGTAGATATTCAAAGTGATAGTGTCGTCCTCTCTACACTTAAGCTTAGCTACAACATTCTCCCTTCACACTTGAAACATTGTTTTGTTACTGTAGTTTATTTCCAAGGATCATAAGATCGATGTACAACAACTAATAAAACTGTGGATAGCACAAGGGTTTACTAAAGACGACGGGAATAGAAAACTAGAAGAAATTGAAGATCAGTATGTTAGGATTCTATTATCAAGATGCTTTTTTCCAGGTAGCCGAAATAGATGAGTTGTTTGAAACTATAAAGTACTGTAAATTGCACAATCTCATGCATGATCTTGCAAGTTCAGTTGCGGGTAAGAGCATCAAAATATTAGATCAAGACCTTGGTGAGTTCGAAAGGAATACTAATATTACTAGGTCAGATAGAGATGGAAAAATAATTTCGAAAAGTTTCTCATGTTCATGTTGATTTAGAAACCTATAGGCGATTCCAAATACCAACATTGCTATTTGAACAGAAAAAGATGCGCACATTTCTTTTACCCAAGTCAAATGGATTGAGTTTATCAGATTGTGAAGGGGTTCTATCAAACTTTAAGCTCCTACGAGCATTGACTCTTAAAACTGAAAGTAAGGTAGACATTGCCAGGTACACTAAAGCACCTTAGATATCCTGACCTCTCAGAAATTATTGTAGTATCCAAGAGCTTCCGAATTCCATTGGAGAGTTGCATAATTTGAAAACACTAATCCTTTTTCCTGTCATAGTCTTGTACGTTTGCCAGATAGCTTGGGTAATCTATAGAACCTCCGGTATCTTGATCTCTCACATAATAAGTTAAGAAGCTGCCAAATTCCATAACAGGGCTGTCCAATTTGGAAACACTAATCCTTTCTCGTGTCATAGTCTTCTAAGTTTGCCAAATAGCTTGGATTATCTAAAGCTGTTTCAGTTATCTTGATCTCTGAATAACCAATTCAATGAGCTTCCAAGTTCCATAACAGGGCTGTCTAATTTGGAAACACTAATCCTTTCTTCGTGTCATAGTCTTGTAAGTTTTCCTGCAGGTGTATAAAATCTAAGTTGAGGCATATTAAGATTGTTGGTTGTTATAGATTGACTCGTATGTCTCGTGGAATCAGTGGATTGACTTCACTTCAAACATTAGATATCTTTTCAGTGGCAGACAACGTTTCTAGTGAAAGTGGTGGACTGGTGAATTGCGCAACCTTAACAACTTGCGTGGACATTTGATCATCGAATTCAAGAGGTTGAGGTTACATTTGAGTCGGGGCTGCACGATATTTGGGAGAAATATCTCGAGTCCTTGTTCTTCAAGTTTCCTGTTCAAGAAACGAAGGGGAATGGTAAAGAAGCACTTGAATGCTTAGAGCCACATCATTATATAAAAGCCATAGAAGTGAACCACTATCCTGGTGAGGCATTTCCTAATTGGCTTTCTCTGCTCCCTAATCTTGTTCGATTGACACTATTTAGCTATAAAAATTGCAATTACTTGCCACCGCTGCACCATTTATCTTCCCTTAGGAACTTAGTCTCATGAGTATGCCAGCTCTGGAGTATGTTTCCGAATGAGATAGTGATTGGAACCGAGGTGACCGCTTATCTACTACATCCGAGTCCTTCCCATCCTTGGTGAGCTTGTGCATTCAAGAATGCTCTAATCTGAAGGGATGGTTGGGGAGTGAAAGAGAGGATTATCGTGAAGCACTAACGGAACAACAACATCGTTCTTTTCTGAAACTTTCAGAAGTAGTAATATACCGTTGTCCTCTTCTACCTTCCTTGCGCCTATTTCCGACTCTCAAAAAGCTGCCCATATCAGCACGGCATTCATGTGGCTCCTCTTCTTATTTCACCCAATGAGCATCACTTCTAGAATGCATAAGCAATCTCAATTCTCTTCAGAAGCTTGAATTTTCTTATTCCTCCAATTTGACCTCATTTCAAAGAGATTTGCAGCCTGCCGTCCCTTACAGATCTTATGATCAACGATGTCTATTATAATTCAATGGGCACTGGCAGAGCTAATAAACCACCCAAATATCATGAAGAAAGCAAGGGAAGAGATTGACTTTGCAGTTGGAAAAACCAGACTAGTAGAAGAGTCCCATATCATCAACCTTCCTTACATCCAATCCATCATCAAAGAGACGCTGAGGCTTCATCCCGCTGCGCCATTAGTACCACGAGAATCTTCCGAAAAATGCACGACTAACGGTTACGAAATTCCAGCAAAGACCAAGTTGTATGTCAATGTTTGGGCTATTGGAAGGGATCCGAAGCACTGGGAAGACCGGCTGGAGTTCAAGCCAGAGAGGTTTCTTAATGAAGAAGGTACTGTAAAGAGCCAATTGGATGTGAGAGGACAGAATTTCCATCTTTTGCCGTTCGGGAGCGGAAGAAGAGTATGCCCTGGGGCCTCGCTCGCGCTACAACTCGTTCATCCCTGCCTCGCCCAGATGATTCAATGCTTCGAGTGGCGGGTTGATGGAAAAGATGGCCTTGTAGTTGACATTGAAGAGGGACCAGGGATCACCCTTCCAAGGGCTCATCCTCTAATCTGTGTCCCAAAGGCTAGGCTTAGCCCATTCCATCATGATTTTGTTTTGTTACGGGTTACGGGTTCAAGTTTGAACGCTTCAACATGCATCACAAGATTTTTTATCTTTTTTATTTATATATTCCGTACATTATAATTGTAGAGAGAGAGAAAATGGCTTGGCAGTACTTTTCAGGTATTTGTTTGGCGCAGCTCTAAACACTTTACTAGCAAGTGAGGAACAGGTGCACACGACTTTTGGCGCAACTCTAAAACGTTTTGTAACGTATAACGTAAGAATTGCATTGTTACGCTGGAAACCACTGATGTTTTTATCCTCGACAGGGATCTGTATATTCTCTTACTGTACATATATATAAATATATTCATAGAAGAATGAAACTCTTGTCTTCCTTACTAGCCGTTAATATCCATAACATGATAATTTTTTTTAAATATATTTTTTGGTTTGCTTTAACTTATTTGTCTATTTCACAAGTGTGCTGTCCAACTAATATGTAAAAACATCTACAGAGTTCAAATCTTTATTTTTCAGGACATATTTGTAGCTGGGACAGGCACATCGGCCATTACCATAGAATCTAGCGGAGCTAATAAATCACCCAAAAATCACGAAAAAAGCGACTCAAGAAATCGATTCCATAGTCGGGAAAACAAAACTAGTAGAACAGTCAGATATTGCCAACCTTCCTTACATCCAAGCCAAAGTCAAAGAGACATTATACGGCTTCACCCAGCAGACCCGTTAGTACTAAGAGAATCATCCGAAGACTGCAAAGTAAACGGCTACGATATCTCGAAAAAGACTGGCGTGTTTATCAATTCGTGGGCTATTGGAAGAGACCCCAAGCACTGGGAAGACCCCTTGAGTTCAAGCCAGAGAGGTTTCTTAGCGAAGAAGGTAGCGTAAAGAGCAAAGTTGGATGTGAGAGGGCACAACTTCCGCCTTTTGCCTTTCGGCAGCGGAAGAAGATCATGCCCCGGAGCATCGCTTGCACTTCAGGTTGTCCAGACAAGCCTTGCTACAATGATTCAGTGCTTTGAGTGGAAATTAGTTGATGGAGAAAATGGCATTGTTAACATTGGAAGAGGGACCTGGCTTGGCCCTTGTAAGGGCTCATTCCTTAATCTGTGCCCCAATTGTTAGGCTTTGTCCATTGCCATTGTAAAGGACCCAGTTATCTATCTATCTATTCATCATCAATAATCAATAATTAAAATAAGAATAGATTTCTTAAGAGTTTTTTTTTTTTTTTTTTTGAGTTTCTTAAGGGCGTTTTGTCCTATTTTTTTCACTTGGTTTAATAAGGTTTCATTTACGGTTTTTTTGGAGTGTCGAGGTTTTTTTTTTTTTTTTTTCTTGTCTGTAAGTTTCGCAAGAAAGTTTGGTTATTTTTTTGTTTTTTGTCAATTTGTGCTTTTTCTTCTCTTTTTTTTTATTTTTATTTTTATTTTAATTCTTATATCATTTAGACAATATTATTTCACACATGTGCAAGCTCATGTTTCAACTAGTTGTATGTGGTGTTAAAACTCAGAAGAATTTTATTGAACTGATATGACAATAAGTTCCTGTAGCAATTGTAAGATCTATATAGGTATGGGCATTATATATCTATAGGTTGTTTGCCCAAGTGAACTAAATGAACAATGCTAGGAGAGTGGGTCTCACAACATGAGACCCACCAATATGATCAATTTCTCTATTAGTATGATATTAATCATCATTGATATTTTCTAGCATTTTTCAAACTAAATTCAGATGCAGAGTCTTGCACTTATTTGTGATGCAAAAGGAGAGAACCTTGGCTTCTTGTACAATGGAATGTTTTGAAGAACAAGACGGAAGCGTGGACTCAGTCCATTAAAAAACGAAAGGGAACATTAAGATTTAATGAGATTTAGTAATGTGCCTATATTTGAAGACAAAAGATGAGAGAAATAAATTCACTAGTTAGAGGAACATTACCAAAGGGCTCTTCGTAAATACAAAGGATACAATCATAGAGTTGCATATGTTATCTACGCTATCAAATCTCCTAAAATGAATACTTTCATAGTGAAATATAAATTAATTTTACCCTAGGTCACTACATTAGAAAAAATTTAACCTTTTTTCTAATTTAAAATGATAAACTTTTCATATAAGTATCATTATCATTATCATTATTATTATCAATATTGTTATCGTTTTTGACACCATCATCATCAAGAAGAAGTCGTAGTCATTAATTGTATCAATGTGAACAGACCATGTGTTTATACCTTGCCGATATGTTTGAACATCAGGACTGTATTTATTACAAGATGGAAGTGATCAATTTTTTTTTTAATGGTGTGGATATGAACTCTAAAATATGTGATAAAATCAAATATGAAACTACCATTCGATTCAATAGATGTAATCGATTTTGTTATAAGATAATGTTTGATCATGTAATAATGATGTGTCTATACATCATATATTTATTGTAATATATATAATTTAATATCCAATGTGTTGAACATATTTTGAGATTGAAATTAAGGCAATGATGAGACTATCACGAGAGTTTTTTAATTCACCAAAAAAAAGAAAAAGAAAAAAAAAAGTGATGAACATATTTTGGCCACATCCTTGACAGCTATAAGATAACAAATATTGTCCAAATAAGAGGCCCTTCTTTCATTATGTGGAGCCCTACCATGACAAGAAGAGAACACTTTACTTTTCTGTACTAAAACCGTGTTCATATTTATTTTCCCCTTTCTATATATATAAAAGTACATTACAACTTCTGAAGAAATGGAAGATACATATGTATATTTTCAGAGACATGGAAGATCTCCAAACCTTCATCATCCTCTGTCTGGCAACGTGTCTAGTCTGCACCAACCTGGTCCGAACCATACTAGCCAAAAAGCGGACTAGAGCTCGCCTTCCGCCGAGCCCGCCAGCCCTTCCAATCATCGGACACCTTCACCTCCTCGGACCATTACCACACCAAGCTTTCCACAAGATCTCCAACCGCTATGGACCCTTAATTCATCTCTCTCTTGGCTCTGTCCCTTGTGTGGTTGCTTCCTCGACCGAAATCGCCAAAGAGTTCCTTAAGACTCAAGAAACTTCATTCTCGAACCGCCCTCTCCCGAATGCCGTGAATTACCTTTCTTACCACTCGTCTGATTTCAGCTTTGCCAAGGTTGAACCTTACTGGAAGTTCATGAAGAAGCTTTCCATGTCTCGGCTTCTCGGTGGCCAAACACTCGATCAGCTTCTTCCAATCAGGCAAGAAGAGCTCAGGAGGCTTTTGAAGTCTTTCCTCAAATGGGCTGATGAAAATGTAGCAGTTAATGTTGGTGTAGAGCTGACGAAGCTAACCAATAATGTCGTATCGCGAATGATTATGAGCGCAGAGTGCGCAGAGAATGAAGACGAGGCCGACGATATCAGGAAGGCGGTGAAAGAGACGACCGAAATTTTGGGGACGTTTAATTTGTCGGATTACATTTGGTTATGTAAGAATCTAGATTTGCAAGGGATTCGGAAGAAGAGTAGGGAAATTCACGACAAGTTTGACAAGATGATGGAGAAGATTATAGAAGAGCATCAAGAGGCAAGGAAGACGGAGACCGAAAAGGGAAAGGTTAAGGCTGTGAAGGATGTTCATGATATTTTGCTTGAAATATCAGAAGACGAGAGCTCAGAAATCAGATTGACAAGATAACGCATCAACGCATTCGTCCTGGTATGATTTCAAACACAAAATTACTAGTTTTTTTTTTTTTTTTTGTGAATATATAAATTATCGTTAAATTATATCTGCAACCATATTTAATGATCACTGTTGGTGCATTCATTTAGAACTTTTTTTTTAGTTCACGAGTTTCGTGCATTTTTATTTATTTTTATTTTTTCATATAAATGTCGTTTGACAGATTCATTTTTGATGGGTGATGGCACAGTTATGGTGATGTTATTTAGACAGACAACTAAGAATAGCTAAATTTTTCGGATTTTCAGGATGTATTTGTAGCTGGGACAGACACAACTGCCGTTACGGTCCAATGGGCACTGGCAGAGCTTATAAACCACCCAAATATCATGAAGAACGCAAGGGAAGAAATAGAGAGAAGGAGAGGGAGAGAGAATAAAAATAAACGATGTTAAAAGGAGAAAGTATATAAAATATTGCAAGAAGCTTAAACAAAAAAACGACACGCAAAAGCGAAGAAAAAATATATTTGAAAAAAACAAAAACAAAAACAAACAAAACTAACACACAACCAAAAAAAAACGGGTGCACTAACGACAAACACAAGGAAAAGCAAAAAAAATTAAAAATACAAATAAAAATAATAATACAATAAAAAAAAAAATAGGAGGACGAGACTTTGTGCAACGTGGAAGGGATAGGGGTGCTGTTGACATAATACGTTAGATTATATTTGATTTGATTAGATTATTTTTAGAAAGAGATAATTTAACATTATTTTATTATTTGATAAAACAACTTTTTTTTTTTTTCCAATTGTCAATTGCCAATGCAAAGGCTCTACCCGTTAGCATCTCCAACTCCATCTCCAAGTACTTTTTCTTTTTTCTTTTTTGTCAATTCAAAATTATTTTTAACTATTCACACTTTTAAATATTTAAAATAAATTCAAATTTTAAAAATCTATAACTTTTTAATTTCAAATAAATGTGAAATGATCATTATATTAAAATACTCACATTATCGAGACAAACAAAATGTAATAACCGACTTTTGTACAAATTACAATTTCTGTCATTTGAAATCAAAGTTTGTATTATGTATGTTTATATGAAATGCCTAATCTGATTTTATCAGAATTAGGATTTATGTATGATTTTATTCCGTTCAACGTTTAATCAGGAAAATCTAAGATATGTTTGAGACGGTACTGTAGTATAATAAATAGTATGAAATTATACTGTGAAAAACCGTTACTACGAATATGGAAGTGAATATAATGTACAGGACCATTGTAGAAAAATCAAGCACAATATTTAAAGTAATAAGGCCAAGAGCCTTCAAGCCCAAAGAAAAAATTTTTACGCAGTCCAGTTAAGCACAGATGAATTTTGGACTGCAATTTAGTATAACAGTACTGTTTTTAGTTGGAAACAGTATTGATAATATTCATATTAGTATGATATTGGACTGTACTTTGGGAGACAAGCCAAATGGATCCTAACTAAGGGACCCCTCATCAAAAAAGGATAATTATCCATTTTTTGGATTTTTGGGAGAATATGGAAAGTATTATAAGTGATTATGGAAAAAAAAATTTGGTTGGATTTTGGAGGAGAAAATCAAGAAAAAATTGTTGGATCCAAGTTTGGGAATCAACTTCCAAGTTCTAGAGGTAAATCCTCTCAACCTCCTAAATTTTTTCATTAAGTTTGGAGCAAGATCTTTATATGTATTTCAAGCATTTGGTTGTAGAGCATAAGCTCATCTTCCATCTTTTTCATGCCATGGTTCTAGGGTGTTAGTATGTACTTGTATAGGCTTTAGAGAGCTTGATTTATGTGGTTGGTTGTGTTTTTGGTTTATGCTCTAGAAATTATGTGCTAAGGGTGTATGCTTACCACTGGTTGTATATGTCCCCTATATGTTCAAATATGATTTTGGATGATCGGAAATGGGATTGATGTATGTTATGTGGAGGGTTTGAAAAACCCCAAAAACCCTAATTATGGTAGAAATTACCAATTGGGTTTATGTGTAAGTTGTACGATGTGAATGGAATGTATGGTAAAGAAAACGATAGGAAATACGCTGCATGCTTATCGTAGGCTCACGGTTTTAACCGTTTAAGGTAGTGTGTGCGTAATTTTACGTAAGAAACAACATAAAAGGAAGCTGCCAGTTTCGGGTCCAAGCAGGGCAGTAATTTGGAATCTGAATTTTGAGGCCTTTAAAGGCCGAATTTGAAGAAAGTCAAAACATGAAAGTTGTAGAAAAGAGAAAATCCTAGGGGACGCTGTGGACAGTTTCAAAAATAAGACTCCAACGGCCTCCGTTTTTAGCAAAACCCGAGCCTGGCCTGTTCAGTCAAGTGTTCACAGCCAGGCAGATTCAACAAGGAAAATGGGTCATTTAAAAGCTGATCTGAGTTTTGACCAAAACACAAAGTAGTAGTAGGAATTAATGAGATCTACAAGTTTCATGAAGGAAACTTTTCCGAATTCAAGATCGATTTTAAAGTAAAAGCTAAATCTTAAAAAACTGGGCATGAATATAAGAAATTCCTGCACAATATTTTCCAAAGCAGTACAGGATTAGACAGCTTCTGCACTTACACTGATAACTAAGTTTATGGAACTGTTTTTAGAAAAGGTTTTCAGAATTTTATAGTTTTACTATTTTTGAAATAAAATAATAAGAATTGATGACAAAGTTATATTTAACTAGGCCGGGTAAATTAAAAAAGATACTTTTAGTAACCAAAAGAGGTTACTAATTTTTATATGATAAGCTTTGGAAACCAAAAGAGGTTACTAATTTTTATATGATAAGCTTTGGACCCAAGGTTACTTATAGTAACCTAATTAAATACTACGGGATCTTGTAATCAAGATTTGTTCTAAGGAAGTAAACCAAATAGTGTTTGGTTATTGATAGGATTATGAGCCCTAAGGTTACATTTAGTAATCAAATGAAGTATCAACATTTGTATAAAGGGGGAGGGGGGGGACATATAACTGGGATTATAGATAAATGTTGGTTAGGATACTAACATTGAGTGTAATAAGTTATGGTAAGATAGGATGATTCTTATCTTACATATTTTGTAAACAGGTAACTAACTGTAGTTGCGACTTGTTGGAGTAACAAATTCCTCAGATCTAGTAAAACCAGTAAACACAACTCCGCCTACAGCATAGGCAGATTGTTTGAGTGAATGCATATTTTTAAAGCCCTACATTTTATGTATAAATGTGTATGATTTATGATTCTCATTGTGACATCATGAAGCATGTTCACTATAAATAACTCATATGGTAAGAATAAGATCAAGTTTCAAGTAAAAAACTATGTTAAGAATATGTTGTTTATGAAAGATGATAAGTAAGCTTCGTGTTGTACCGACCTTCACTAGGTCAGGTTTGGTCCACGGTTTGAGTTGGACTGGGCTGGCCGCCCCAACCACTCCATGGCAGCGCGTTACGGTACGTATACTTATGTTATGTAAGGGCCCAAAACAAGCTACCTTATGAAAGCATAATTGGTTCATGCATTATTTATTATGAAATGTTTTGCGGTAGAATAGTTGTACTTGCTGAGCGAAAGCTCATAACTTACATCTATGCTGTAGGTAAGCTCCCTACTGGTAATGTTTGATGCAAGACGGTGGAGCATGGCATGGCTACCTATGAGATTACGGGCTGGGAATCACTACGCGTTTTGATTATAATATAAATATGCAGTTTTGTTATATAATAAGTTTTAGACTCAAGCGTTTGATTTATTGCTTATATATATATATATATATAAGTATGTTGTATGTCAGTATAAGAATTAAGTTGTAAAAAAATATATATTTATATATATATATATATATATTCTGAATTTCCACTAATGAAGTTAAGTAATTATGTAAGTTATGTAATTATGTAAGTTATGTATGGTAACGGCCTGTGTAAGGTGGGTCGTTACACAAAACAAGATCTATTTTGAATATTTTTTTTTTCTGAACCTATTTCAAATGTTTACAATATTTTCTATATCACAACATATATTTTCAACTCAACCTCCAAAATTCCGTCTCCAACTCAACTTTTAAAACTCCGTCTCTAAATATCTCCAAACGGCCCTAAAAATTCAAATTGCAAACTCCACTTCAGCCAATCTGTTTAATACACCAAAAACGATCAACTACAAACCTTAATTCAACTCCAATCAAATGCATGAGCAGTGCACCGGAAAAGCACACGAACTCCAATCCGATCACAATGAATCCCCACACAAAAAATTAAAATTCCAGCAAACAAGATTGAAACTTTGTGGAACAAGAACATAAGCACAAATTACTCCAACCAACAGGAAAAAGAAAAAGAAAACAAACAAACATTGCTCTCATACCATTTAAAAAAGACGTAGTAATGCAAAATAGAGAGAGAGAGACAGAAAGCGAAGGGAAACTAAGATTTCACGTTATTGAAATTACTTAATAAGAACTTAACAAAAAATCAGGTTTATATAGACATATAAGCAAATAACAAAAGGATGATTTTATTTGCATACTCCTCTTGACTTTCAACGCCCTCTTTCTAAACACAACTTCTTTAAAACTCAAAATGACTAAATTTACTTAATATACGTACACATATTTCATTTCCAAAATTACCCTTAATTACTATGAAATAAAAAGTACTATGCCATTTCAAATTTCTTTTCACATTCACTTTTTTATTTATTATTTTTAACGTTTTATTGTAGATTAAATTAAAAATTAAAAAATGCTAAAAAATGACAAAAAAACATAACATACATATATATAATATATTAAAATATCAATTCTGCAAGAAAAAAAATTAATAAAATATATTAATATATATTGACTATTTAATGAAAGAAAAACGGCATATAAACTCGGAAAAATTAAAGAAAAAGCTGAAGAACAAAGATATAGGACCAAAAAAATAAAAAAAATAGAAGAGCCAAGGAACAATACATAAAAAGAAATACATGTACAAAAAAAAAAAAAAAAAACCGCGACATAAAAGTATAGAATGAAAAAAAAAAAAAAAACTACAACATTTAACATAACTTAAAATTTTTTGGACTATTCATTGAAGAATAAAAATTTGGGTTTTATTATAGATATCAAAGAAGTAATATTATAAGTTATTTATTTAGGAATTTGATATGGATGTGTGTAAAGATAAAAAGAAAAAGAATATAATTGAATTTCCCTTTTCTTATGATAGAATTTTATTTATGTAATTAAGTCTATTATTGTTGTCCTTTTATGTCATTTTGTTTTAGGATTGTTTTTGTAATTAAAGAATTTAATTAATAGGGAGTGTGAAGAGTCAAAGAGTGGATTTGTCAATAGAACTACCCATTTTACTCTCCCAAATAAAGAAAATAAATAAATCTAATAACTATCCTAATATAAATCTAGTCCTAATAGAATTCTTAACAAGAGTCTCTCTTTCTCTTATCTAAACTTTTCTCTCTGCTCTAGGATTTTGTAGTCTTGCCTCTCCAATTTTTGGGCTGAGTTCAGCGATGCCTCCAGGCTGGCCTCTGAATTGCTGAGCCGTATGGAGGAGATCTCATTACCATAAGAAAGATATATGGATTGCAGCACGGCTATTCAAAGTCGTTTTTAGATGGATGTAACGTGTAAAAAATAAGAATTTATTGGGTGTTTGGTCTTTCAGTAATAAATTTCTTCTCAATGACTTTGGGGGGGGGGGGGGGGGGGGGGGGTGCCGCAACCTTTATTGCTTTTGTTTAGTGGGATGGAGCAAAAGCAAAGTAACGTTAAGATTCCTCTTTTTCTTTTGCACTTTACACATCAACAATTCAAACATTCAGCATTGCTAACGGATATAATTCTTTTTGGTTATTTTATTTTGTTTTGTTTTCTGTTCTTTTTTAATTTCCAATGAAGAGGCATCGGATAATTATTTATCAAAACATTCCCTAAAAATTCCTCTGTCTCTTCCAATAATAACGTTTTGTCTTTTCCTCTGTCTTTTGGTGGAACTTACCAGTGCAACATCGATTAGAAGCGGAGATTACCGATTGAGGGATTTTAACTCTCAATAAATACCTTTTTTAATTATATTTAAAAATTTTATATTTTTTAAAATTTGTCCTATTGAAAATTTATTATCCTTACATTAACCTCTTAAAAATTTTATAATTTTCTCACCCTTCTCTCATTTCATTCTTTCAATCAAACAAGAGATAGCTCTCTTCTTCCGTCTCTCTCCCTCCAAAAAAACATATTTTTTATGTGAGAATACCCATTGCAAAATCAAATTAAACAAAAAAAGAAGAGAGAGAAACGTATGCTTGGATTTTACATTATTGCAATTGCTTAATAAAAATACATCAAAAAGAAAATTTGTAAATATAGACCTCTGAGTAAACAATAAAAAACCAAACTAAACAAAATAAATAATTTATCCTTACAAATGAAGGAAATAAATAAACCTAATAATTATCCCATAAACATAATCCTAATATAATTTTTAACACTCTGAACAACTTGATATTTAATTTTCCTTTCTAAAATCTCTCCTACATCTTCTTCCATCTCCTTTTGTTACTCCATTATACATTGGCCAAAAAGAATATGTATATTTTCAGCTAGGAAAAATAGCATTTCTATATAGCTCAGTTGTAAAAAAATCACTTTAATTTCATGTGTACAAGCACAACACAGAACCTTGATGGGTATACTTTATCAACAGTATTAGTGATCATTAAGTTTTCTAAAATTTTTTTAAAGAAAAACTTATTTTGCCCCACCTTCCCCATTTTCTCTCCCTCTCTTTTCTCTGACATTGCTATCTCTTCTTATTTTTCAATTTAAGAATTGGAGATGATGACAAAGAAAAGCATCAATCCCTTATGAGCCTCAAATTTCAAGAATAGTATAGTCTAAAAAACTCAATCGAGGATAACTCCAAAAAGAGCACATCTTATAAGGATATGCTAATTATAAAAAAGAAATCATAATTCCTAAAATTTCGAGACAATAATATGTAAGAGTAACATTTTAAGGTAAATATCTAATTCTTTTTAAACATAATACAAAATAGAACTCTCATAGTAAAACCATTCATAAGATAAAATTGAATCAATTTACAAAATGACTCAATCATTTTTTATTTTTTTAATTAAATAATCTTCTAAAAAAATTTATTAACAGATTAGATCGATTGAAAATGACTAATTTTTTAATCGATCGTTTCCGTATTAAGATGAAAGAAAGTTAGTTTATTAATTTTAATTTTTCAGGTTATTGTTATTTTGGCAAATATTCCGGTAAAGCTGCAAGTGAGCCGCCCACTATTGGGAATTCATCATTTCAATAATGACAACACTTTAAAAAACTAGTTACTACATTTCTGAAGTTCAAATTAAAAAAAAAAAAAAAAAAAAAAGTTGGTAAAGGATGAGCCGTTGGACATGTGAGGGCTAACCTTCATTCAGACATACTACAATTGAAGCCAAATGTGGGTCCCTTGACATGTGTAGTACAAATAAAAACGTTTTGTCTTTTCCTCTTTCTCCTTTTGCTCTTTACAACAACAATTCAAACATTCAGCGTTTCCAACGGATATAATTCTTTTTCTTTTTATTTTATTTTATTTTTTAATTTTCAATGAAGAGGCATCGTATAATTATAAAAAAGAAATCCTAGGGTTTGTTAGGTATTTATATTTATTTTAAATTATATTATATTTTTTTATTATGTTTTTTTGTTTTTTTATTTTTAATTTTTTATCTTTTTTTAAAAAAATTAATAAAAATTATTATTTAAATTTAAAAATCTCAATTTAATTCAAACTCAATTCATTTACCAAACACGTCTTTAATTTATAAAACTTCGAGATAATAATATGTAAGAGTAATATTTTAAGATAAAAATTTAATTCTTTTTAAATATAAGATAAAATAAAATTCTTACAATAAAAATATCTATAAGATAAAATTGAATTAATTAATAAAATGATTCAATCATTTTTTATTTTTTTAATTAAATAACCTTCTAAAAATTTTTATTAACAGAGCGATCAAATCGTCCCGTATTAGAATAAAAGAAGGTTAATTTACTAATTTTAATTTTTCAGATTATTATTATTTTGACAAATATTCCGGTAAAGCTGCAAGTGAGCCGCCCAGCATTGGGAATTCATCCATTCAATAATGACAACACTTTAAAAAACATAGTTACTACATTTCTGAATTCAAATGAAAAAAAAAAAAAAAAAATTTGGTAAAGGATGAGCCGTTGGACATGTGAGGGTTAACCTTTATTCAGACATACTATAATTAAAGCCAATTGTGGGTTCCTTGACATGTGAAGTGCAAATAATAACGTTTTGTCTTTTCCTCTCTCTTTTGCACTTTACAACAACAATTCCAACATTCAGCATTTCCAACGGATATAATTCTTTTTCTTTTTATTTTATTTTCTTTTTTAATTTGCATGAAGAGGCATCGGATAATTATTTATCAAAACGTTTCCTTAAAATATATATATATATATATGTATATATAGAATATCCCAACATAACGGAGAGCAAAAAAGGCTACACTTTTTTTTTAAAATAAAAAATTTCATACTTTTCTTCTTATAAAAAATGACAACAGCTCTCACTTCCACTCTCACACTGCAATCATAATAATCTTTGCCTTCTTTTGATAAAAGCACTCCATCGTTCCTTTCCTTACAGCAATTCCAATCTTTTCCTTTTTATTTTTTTTGTTTTTTCTGTTTTGATTTCTCTGGAAACACTCTTTTGTTCCGATTTCCAATTGGAGTTTTCGCTTAATTCCGCTTAATTCCTACATACCATCCATTTCAAGAAGTAATAATCAATGGCAGAAGGAGTACTCCTCAACATTGTTGCAGGATTCGTTGCAAACATCGCCTCTGAACCTTTCAAGAAGATCAGACTGTCGTTGGGGGTTAAGGACGAGCTCCGCAAACTTAACAACACCATCACCGTAATCCAAGCCGTTCTTCTTGACGCGGAGGAGAAGCAAATGAGGGACAACCGAGTCAAAGTGTGGCTCGACCGTCTTGAGGAGGTTATCTACGATGCTGATAACTTGGTGGACGAGTTTCATTACCAACACCTTCGGCGCAAAGTGCTCTTCGGTAAGAAAAAGGCGAGGAAGGTACGCATTTTCTTCTCTAGATCATCAAACCAGCTTTTTTTCAGATATAAAATGGCTAAGAAACTTAAGAAAATTAGAGAGACTTTAGATGAGATTAAAGCCGATGAGGTTTTTCTTCATATACTTAAGCCTGATTCTGAAGAGACGCGTGGTCCCTCTAAATTGAGTGAGAGGGAGACTCACTCATTTGTAATTGATGAGGAAGTAATTGGGAGGGATGATGATAAAAATGAGATAAAAAAACTTCTTTTAGACAACGACATCGAAAATAATGAAAACGTGTCCATAGTTTCCTTAGTTGGTATCGGCGGATTAGGAAAAACCACACTAGCTAAGTTTGTATTCAATAATGAAGAAATCAAAAAACATTTTGAGAAACAAACGTATTGGGTTTGTGTTTCTGATGTTTTTGATTTGAAGTCACTTGTTCAAAAAATTATTAGGTCTGTAATTGGTACAAGTCCAGATCAAAGCCTGGATTTGGAGCAGCTGCAAATTCAGCTTAGGAAAAAAATAGAAGGTAAGAAATACCTACTTGTATTAGATGACGTTTGGAATGAGGATAGAAACAAATGGGAGGAGCTAAGTACATTATTAAAAGTTGGTGCAAAGGGAAGTAGAGTCTTAATAACTACTAGGAGTAGAACAGTCGCACAGATTGTTAATTCCACTAAAACACATATGTTGCGTGGTCTAGATGACGACAAGTCTTGGGCTTTGTTTGAGAGAGTGGTATTTTGGGAGAGAAATTACGAACGAACTGCTCAATACCATCGCCTCGTAGAAATAGGAAAGGATATCGTAAAAAAGTGTGGAGGAGTTCCTCTTGCTATAAAGACAATAGGGAGATTATTGTCTACGAAACAGCCCATGCAAAACCTTGAAAGCCAGTGGAAGTCGTTTAGGGACACTAAACTTGCAGAAATAAATTATGAAAATCAAACTGACATATTGCCAACGCTTAAGTTAAGTTATAATAATCTCCCATCACATTTGAAACATTGTTTTGCTTTCTGTAGCTTATTTCCAAAGGATTATGTGATCGATGTTCAACAACTAATAAAACTTTGGATGGCACAAGGTTTTATTGAACATGATGGGAGTAGTAGACAACTAGAAGTAATTGGGTACGACAATTTTATGATTTTATTGTCAGGGTGCTTTTTCCAAGAAGCTGAACAAGATGAGTTGTTAGTAACTGTTAAATCCTGTAAAATGCATGATCTCATGCATGATCTTGCAAGTTTAGTGGCTGGTAAGAGTATAAAAATATTAGATGAAAATATAGCAGAAAAATCTTTTGAAAAAGTTCGTCATGTTTTTGGTTTGAAATATGATTGTTTAGGCCAAATTAAAACACAATTGTTGGAACAAAAAAAGATGCGAACATTTATTTTACATGATAATGGGTTTGAAAGTTTGACTTCATCAGATTGCAATGACATTTTGTCAAACTTAAAGCTCTTGCGGGCATTGAGTTTCGGAATTGATACGGATACTTTGCCAAATAGCTTGGGCAAACTAAAGCATCTTAGATATCTTAATCTCTCATCTATCGAATTGAAGGAGCTTCCAAATTCCATAACAGAGTTGTATAATTTGCATACTTTAATCCTCTCTAATTGTGAATGTCTTGTAAGTTTGCCTGTAGATATAAAAAATCTGATCAATTTGAGACATCTTGAGATTTACGATTGTCGTGAGTTGACTCATATGCCTCGTGGAATTGGTGAATTGACATTACTTCAAACATTAGACATGTTTGTAGTGGCAGCCAACCAATCAAGGGAAAGTGCTGGATTTGGTGAACTAGGCAAGCTCAACAACTTGCGTGGACGTTTAGTCATTCAGATTAAGGGACTTGGCAAATCAGGAGCTGCACAATGTTTGAAGAACAAGGAACATCTTGAGTCCTTAGTTCTGAATTGGGAAGTAGAACAAGATACGATCCGGAATGCTAAAGAAGCATTGGAGTGCTTAGAGCCACATCAAGATATGAAAGCCTTTGAAGTGAATTCCTATCCTGGTGAGACATTTCCTCCTAATTGGCTTTCTTCTCTCACTAAACTTGTTCGATTGAGACTTGCAGGTTTTAAAGAATGCAAATATCTGCCACCATTGCACCATTTATCTTCTCTTCAGAATCTTGAACTTTATGTTTTGTCAGCTCTAGAGTATGTTTCAAATAGGGATAGGGAGTGTGACCAACGTGACAACTTATCTACTTCATCCAGGTTCTTCCTCCCATCCTTAAAAAGTCTCAAGATTAAAGGATGCACTAGTTTGAAAGGATGGTGGGGCAGAGAAATAAAGGATGTTGGTAAAGTAGTGGGACCACTAACAGAGTATCACCAACAACATTCTTTTTTTCCTTCTCTTACTATCCTGGAAATATCCAATTGTCCTCTTCTAATTACCATGCCCCTGTTTCCGAATCTTGAAGAGCTGAAAATAATCAACACAAGCTCCAAACCACTAGAACAGACAATCATGATGAAATTGAAGAGTGATGGTGTTGCAACAACATCATCAGCATCTTCTTCATCCTCTTCCTCCTTTCCACTCACCAAATTGAAGGATTTATATATCTATAATGCTAGCGATTTTGAATCCCTGCCAAAGGCAATAGAAAACCTCTCATCACTTGCGTATCTTTCAATTATAGAATGTAGCAATTTGGCCTCACTTCCAGAAGGAATAGGCAGCCTCTCATCACTTACATATCTTACAATTATAGGATGTAGCAATTTAGCCTCACTTCCAGAAGGGATAGGCAGTCTTTTATCACTATCAGGTCTTACAATTAAACGATGTATCAATTTAACCTCACTTCCAGAAGGGATAGGCAGCCTCTCATCACTTACATATCTTACAATTGAAGGATGTAGCAATTTAGCCTCACTTCCAGAAGGGATAGGCAGTCTTTTATCACTATTAGGTCTTACAATTAAAGGATGTATCAATTTAACCTCACTTCCAGAAGGGATAGGCAGCCTCTCATCACTCTCAGATCTTAGAATTGAAGGATGTAGCATTTTGACCTCACTTCCAAAAGGGATAGGCAGCCTCTCATCACTCTCAGATCTTAGAATTGAAGGATGTAGCAATTTGGCCTCACTTCCAGAAGGGATAGGCAGCCTCTCATCACTTACATATCTTATAATTGAAGGATGTAGCAATTTGGCCTCACTTCCAGAAGGGATAGGCAGCCTCTCATCACTCTCAGATCTTAGAATTGAAGGATGTAGCATTTTGACCTCACTTCCAGAAGGGATAGGCAGCCTCTCATCACTCTCAGACCTTAAAATTGAAGGATGTAGTAATTTGGCCTCACTTCCAGAAGGGATAGGCAGCCTCTCATCCCTTACATATCTTACAATTGAAGGATGTAGCAATTTGACCCTTCTTCCAGAAGGGATAGACGGCCTCTCATTACTTAGAATTCTTATAATTGAAGGATGTAGCAGTTTGACCTCACTTCCAGAAGGGATAGGCAGCCTCTCATCACTTACAGTTCTTAGAATTGAAGGATGTAGCAGTTTGACCTCACTTCCAGAAGGGATATGCAGCCTCTCATCACTTAACTATCTTACAATTAAAGGATGTAGTAATTTGACCTCACTTCCAGAAAGGATAGGCAGCCTCTCATCACTTATAGGTCTTACAATTGAAGGATGTAGGAATTTGACCTCACTTCCAAAAAGGATAGGCAGCCTCCCTTCTCTGATGTGGGTTAATGACAAGGATTGCACTCAAATACCAATGAACACATTGGCTGACTACCTCCTGCAGCAAAACAGAGAATGATTGTCAGAGTCTAATGCTCCTTTACTTCTCTGAGGTTAGTTCATCATATAACTCTAATTTATTCGGTGTCATGGAAAAGTAGCATTTGACAAAATTTGTGTTTAATTAATTTTGTAAGAAGACAAAAGTATTTCAAAATTGAATTAGTTTCATCAATGTAAAAATGTGTCTTTCAAAAAGGAATGAAAATTTGTTGTTCAAAATTATTTATTTCCTTTGGTCTTTTCTTTTTATTTCAGGAATCCAAGTTCGGCTAGTTGAGAAAAAGAAAAATTGGGCAAACTATACAGATTAGAGGTCAGCCATAACCTTCTCATGCTCTTTATAATTTTAGAGCTTCACAATTGGTGGTTGAAATACTAATCTGAATTTCATTACAAGAATTTGGTAAGGAATTAATTTGTTTCCACTTTCCTATGTCGGTTTACAATTTTTTGTTTCTTCTTTTTGTTTTTGTATTTTTGTCTTTTTTTTGTCCTTTTTTTTTTTCCCTTCTTTTGGGACTTTCTACTTTTGATATTTTTGAAAATGGAGTAACCAAAGCAACGAATAATTCTTTTAGTTAATTTTTTCCTTTTTTTAACAAGCAAGTGTTGACTGGATTTTTAGTTGTCCAACAGAAAAAGGAGCAATTAGGCAGTAATGATGTTCAACAGTCTATCATAAATTTAGGTGTTTTATATCATTTTTACTCTGCATCATTATTTAGAGGCAAGAAATATTTCTGAGAAATTTGTTACTAAAATTAGCTTTATTTTTCTTTTAATTCATTCATAGTTGCTGTTTGAACACTAATTTGAAACCAAGTGTCCCACAAGTTCTCAAACTTTCTTCAGTTTCCCAGTTTATAGAGTTTTCATTTGAGTTAAAGTCATTACTTTAAATGTATGAATGAAACTGTAGCGCCAAGGGATACCGAAGATTATTACACGTCATTTTATTAAAACAAGTGATTTTCTATTTATCGTGTTTCATATAGGTAATCAAGTTGTGGATAAATTTACAGGTTCTTCGATCGACAAGTCATCCCAATTACGGTGTTATTCTTCCACCAAATTTTGTATGCCTCATTTTGGAGGTCATCTGCCCTGATTGTTGTTGTGGATAAAGTTACAGGTTCTTCGATCGACAAGTCATCCCAATTACGGTGTTATTCTTCACCAAATTTTCTATGCCTCATTTTGGCGGTCATCTGCCCTGATAGTTGGTTTGCGCTTGTGTAAGTTTTGGTTGTTGCTGCCATTGTCCTTTGCTTCTGCCATTTCATCTACGGGATCCTTTGTTTAATAAAGAATTTTAATTCTCATGTGTAGTTTTGACTCAGGATCATGCACTCTTTTTCCTTGATGGATTTTTTTCCCTTTGGGTTTTTTCCGTTCAAGGTTTTAACGAGGCATCCTTTGCCAAGGAATAGATCCCATGATTTCGCAAATCATAAGCATCTTTTTGTTAGTTCAGGTGTTTCAGCGACGTCTTTTGTATTTTATACTTATGTGCATTTCGGATTTGTGAGCCTATATATGAGGCATGTGTTTTAGTTTCCTAAACTGTATGTATTCATTATTTTTATCAGTAATAAATTTGAGTGGGGAGCTTGGCATGGGATGGAAATGTTAGTGTGTGCCAACTTAATTGGGATGTGTTAAAATTGTTGCTCTCTCTATTTTTTTACCTATAAAATAGACTTATCATTTAATTAAGAACTTTTTCGAAATTAATTTACTTTCGAAGTTCACATTCAAGGTATGATATCGAAAGAAGTTTTTGTTTTTTTTTTTATACTTCATCTGATTTACTAGACGAGATATAAAGTTAAACCATCCAAGTGAATCAGAAGTTTGAGCCACTTTACCTAAAAACCAAAGGAAGTCTCCATCTTCTCACAAACTTCAATTGCATTGAAAATTTTAGTAATTCGCATACTCGGAGCCCGTATTAGTATTCATTCTTGAAGATCGTAGTTGATTCTTTGGATTTGATGTATGATTAATGTGAATAAGTTATAGACTGGCTATTGACAGAGATCGCTTAGGACCTAATCACGTAAACCAGAGTGTTATGTTCTCTTTAATCTGTTCTAATTTTTTTGTGTTATTTGTTTTTGTGTGATTTATTCTTGAAGTCAGTTTGCTCACAAAAATAAAAATAAAAATAAAAACAAAAATAAAAAATAATAAGATGATATAGGGAGAAATGAATTTGAACCAATTAAAATCTCTATCACATTAGAAAGTGTATAATTAGAATCAGACTATGCATATTCGTCTTGCTTAATTTTAGTCTTTAAAGATATAATTATTTTATAAATCGAATGACCTTGTCTTGATTATTAGAATCAGACATGATTCTTGAATGGGATTATGTATGGAGAGTACTAAATCTAACTAAGCTACCAATTATGTACAAGCACGTGTCTAATCTAATGATAACTAAAGGCAAATTATATAGTCAAAGCTTGATGAATGATGAACTACTATATTACCTTCAAAAATAAAATAAAGGGGGATAACAACAAACAAAAACAAATAACAAAACAGAAGGTTTGGGTGATATTTGAGGATTTATAAGGTAATTTTAAGGATTGTGCAAAAAGTGATATTTGAGGATTTATAAGGTAATTTTAAGGATTATCCAAAAAGTGCATACGTCCGAAATTTTGTCTTATTTATAATGGTTTCACGATTTTTAACCTTTTATAATATAAATCAAACGTCAACCTAGAATATGTTTTCAAAATTAACCATGGCATGTCAAAAATATTTTCTAATAAAATACCATATGTATTCTACCAGAATACACTCCATCAATCAGAGTCAACATAAACCACTGATAGTCTCTAATCGCAATAGAGCATTCTGATATACTATTGTTCGTATTCTACCAAAACACGTTGCCATTCTAGTAAATTATTTAATATATTCTATCGTAATGCTTTTTTTTTTTGGTCTACCAAATTATTTAACATTGAATTATTTTAAAATATATTATTTTAAATGATTATATTAATTTATCATGTTTTGTAACTTATCCATAAAAGAATCATACAAAAATAAAATACTTAGCATATCAAAAGAATTATATAACTTCCTTAAAAAAATTATATTATAAAAATCAGGAGAATTTTTTTTAAAACAAAAAAGAAAAAAAGAAAAAAAAAATGTAGCCAAAACTACTACGACCACGAGAAAGGCAGAGAGAGAGCCGTCACCGCGCCGTGACTGCAAAGATGCGAGGTGGAAGATGAGAAAGAGATACCAAGAGAAAGAGAGAGAATCGTATCCAAGTTGTCTCTACATCACTTTCTTACAAAATAGATGACTAACTCTATATTTTCTTGTTATGAAATGAAGAACTGTCAAGTGAGTAGATGATAAACTCACATGTAAAGTCACTACTACAGAATGTCGCTTCCACGACGGAGATTGGACGACCGTTTTTTAAAAACCGTCGTGGAAACGATGGCAAAAACACGGAACAAAAAGTGGCAGCTGAAAACCGTCGTGGAATTTTAGATTTCCACCACGGTTGTTTAAACCCGTCGTGGAATATTGTATTTCCACGACGGTCGTGTAAAACCGTCATGGAAGTATATATTCCACGACGGTTTATGGGAACCGTTGTGGAATAACTCGATTATTACACGATGGTTGTATAGAACCGTCGTGGTAGTGCCGTGGATTAAACGACGGTTGTCTAAAAACCGTCGTTCAATCCCATTCTTCCACGACGGTATCCATAAAACCGTGGTGGAAACCTCGTACTTTTTTTCAGTCATATATCAGATAGAGTTGCCCTGTTTTTTCCACATTGATAGAGCTGCTGCCGTGAACCAAAATCATATCAGATCGCTCCGACAACAGTTCCATACACCGCTGTTGGATGCCACCCACCGCCTCTACTGCTCTCCCGTCGTTTTTGTAAGTCATGATGACACAAATTAACTAAACAAGGAAGTTGTTTTCCTCTGTATTATTTTTTTATTTACGAACCCGGTCAGATTATATAAATTTTAATTTGTAATTTTTTGGATTGCTTTTGATACGTTATATACTGCAAAGTGTTTAATTAATTAAGTGATCTCATGACGATCAATGTATTTTTAATTTGCTTTTATTTAAATTAGTTTGGATTTTTTAGTTAAATATTTAAAAAAATTATTTATATATACATCCTATATATTACGATGTATTTATAGTTTGTTTTTTTTAGCTAAATAACCCGAGCCGATTTTTAATTTATAATGGTATTTTTAGTTTTGTTATGTTTTTTGGAGTTTTAATTTAGTAAATATATATTGTTGATTTAATTAATGCATGAGCCGGGGGTCTTTATATATAACTAGCTATGAATTAAGTGCATGCAATTAATGATATTCATGCCAAAAATTTAAAAAGATGCACACCTTATATTGACTTATCGAGAACTTTTATTGATTGATTTAGGATTTGCACGCTAATCATGGATAGGAAATGGGTGTGGTTTGATAGATTGTCTAAAGCATATGAAGATGGTGTCGAAGAATTTTTGTCATTTGCTAAAGCTCATACACAAGACGATAAGATTCGGTGTCCGTGTCAAGTTTGTGGTAATCATAGATCCCATTCAATTGATGATGTTAGAGGGCATTTGCTTGCTTATGGGATTATTTGTTCTTACCAAACATGGTATTTACATGGTGAAGATTTCGTCGGTTTTAAGTATAGTAAGACTAGTACTAAAGATAAAGAGCCTATTGTGGAGGAAGACGGTGGTGAATCTATGTACAATATGATAAATGATTTAGAAGAAAACTTTGTGCACCGTCCGGAGTTATTTGAGGAAATGATTAATGATGTCGAAACACCCTTGTACGTCCGGTATACAAAATATACAGAATTAGGGGCATTGGTTAAATTATGGAATATGAAAGCGTCGGGAGGATGGACGAATTCTAGTTTCACGACTCTTTTAGCTTTTCTAAAAGATGTTCTACCGGCGGATAACAAAGTGCCACCTAGTATGTACAAGGCGAAAAAGACTTTGAGCACGTTAGGAATGGAATACGAAAAGATACATGCTTGTCCAAACGATTGCGTACTTTATCGGAAAGAAAATGAAGATTTAGATGAATGTCCGGTTTGTAATGAGTCAAGATGGAAGAAGGGCAAGATTCCATCGAATGATAGTAAAGGAGTGCCGGTGAAGGTGTTATGGTACATTCCACCAGCTCCACGTTTCCGCCGTTTATTCCGTAATGCAAAACATGCTAAGAGTTTGACATGGCATCACGATAAACGTGTTGATGATGGCAAGCTTAGGCGTCCGGCCGATGCACCGCAATGGAAGACCTTTGATGACAATCATCCAGACTTTAGTGCAGAACCAAGGAATTTACGTCTCGGTTTGTCGACGGATGGAATAAACCCGCACAGTAACATGAGTAGTCGGCATAGTACCTGGCCAGTCATACTTGTCAACTACAATCTCCCTCCAGACGTTTGCATGAAGCGGAAGTTCTTGATGTTGACATTATTGATATCAGGCCCTCAACAACCAGGGAATGATATTGATGTTTACTTGGCACCATTAATCGATGACCTAAAAAGGTTGTGGGATGATGGTTTACAAGTAAGAGATTCTTGCCGTCAAGATACGTTCAATCTCCGCGCAATGTTGATTTGGTCAATTAATGACTTTCCTGCACTTGGCAACCTATCTGGTTATCCTGTGAAGAGTTCTATAGGTTGTCCCGTTTGTATGAAGGAAACATCTTCCATCAGGTTGAAATACGGTAGGAAAACCGTTTACCTTGGTCATCGGAGGTTCTTGTCGAAAAATCATCGCTATCGCAAACAGAAGAAGGCTTTTGATGGCAATACCGAAGAAAGAATCGCTCCTCGGATTTTGACTGGCGAAGATGTTTTTGAGATGGTTAAAGATGTCAAGGTAGTTTTGGGAAAGAGAAAACATAAGGATCCAGCTGTCGATGGCCCTTGGAAGAAGAAGTCAATTTTCTATGAACTTCCATATTGGAAGTCACTTTACGTTCGGCACTGCTTAGACGTTATGCATATTGAGAAAAACGTCTGTGAGTCGATAGTGGGCACGTTGCTTAACATTCCGAATAAGACTAAAGATGGTGAAAAGGCACGGTTGGACCTTAAAGAGATGAAGATTAGACCGAATTTGCTCCCCGATAAAAGATCCAACGGCACTTACTTACCACCGGCGAAGCACACATTATCTAGATACGAAAAAAGAAAGCTTTGTGAGTGGCTTGCTTCCGTGAAAGTGCCAAGTGGGTACTCTTCTAACTTCAAAAGGTTGGTTTCGATGAAAGATTTGCGGCTCGTTGGAATGAAATCACATGATTGTCATATCTTGATGCAACAATTATTACCACTTGCTTTGCGGGGAGTTTTAACAAAAGATGTGAGATACTCAATTACAAAGTTATGCTCATTCTTCAATTCGATATGCTCCAAGGTAATTGATCCAATGATGTTAGATTCGCTACAATCGGAATTGGTTCTGACATTGTGCCTGCTTGAGAAGTATTTTCCACCATCCTTTTTTGATATAATGATCCATCTTTGTGTGCACTTAGTTCGGGAAGTTAAGTTATGTGGCCCGGTATATTTGAGGTGGATGTATCCTTTTGAAAGGTACATGAAGGTTTTGAAGGGATATGTGAAGAACCGAAATAGGCCGGAGGGTTGTATAGTGGAAAACTACATATCCGAGGAAGCTGTTGAATTTTGTTATGAGTATTTGTCTAACGTGGACCCAATAGGGTTGCCAACGAGCGGGCCATTTATATCGAAAGGACTATCTGTGGCTGTTCATTCACCGGTAAATCAAGATGAATGGGAAAAAGCATGTTTGTATGTTCTGCACAATGTTAAGGAAATGGAGCCTTTCTTTCAAGTTCATATGGCGGAATTAAGAGTTGCGAATCCAAGAAAAGGAAGAAGTGAGAAGTGGTTTCAAGATGAGCAGAATCGGACATTTCAGGAGTGGATAAGAAAATATTTGCACATGAAGCCAGGCGTTTCACAGGACGTAATGAAGCTATCCAGAGGTCCGTCATCGATAGTCACAAGATATACATCGTATTTGGTGAATGGCCACTCCTTCTACACTCGGGCAAGAGATGAGAAGCATCCCGTACAGAATAGTGGTGTCACACTTCGGGCCGAGTCTATGCATATTTCATCCGCAAAGGACAAGAATCCGATATATAGTTCCATGAATTACTTTGGGTTCATTGAAGATATTTGGGAACTTGATTATTGCGGCTTGCGAATAGCCCTATTTAAATGCAAGTGGGCTGACAATAATTATGTTAAGGTTTATAGTGACGGCGTGACAGTAGTGGACTTTAGGCGATTGGGCTACAAAAATGATCCTTTCATCATGGCGTCACAAGCGGTACAAGTATTTTATACAACGGATCCTGCAAATTTAGAGTTATCTTTGGTTGTGCCAATGAAGCCAAGATCAATCCGGGATGGCCAAGAAGATATTGAAGATTGCACCGACATTCCACCATTTACAAAGGGTTTGCCACCGGTGGATGAGATTGATGATTTTGACGACGACGTTTCACACTTACTTCGATTGGACGTCGAGTGGACATGTGTTGAGAAGCCCAAAAAAAAGAAGACAAAAAATGCTTAACATACAATTTTACGTTTCTTACGTTGTAAACATATCGATACGGGTTTTTATTTACGCGAGAAATATGTATACTTGATTATTTATACATGCAAAAATGTATGGAAGCATATAACAACAGTGGTGAATAATTGCACAACTATCAGGATTGGCCGCTTATCTGGATTACGGTATAAAGTTGAGAACAAATTTTGCATGTTCGAAAGATACCATGACGGTCTTTTTCAATAAAGACCGTCGTGATAGATGGTTAAACCACGACAGTCTTCATGAAAGACCATCGTGGTATATACCAAACCGTCTTTTGCTTGTAAATCTATACCACGACGGTAAAAAAAAAAAACCGTCGTGGTATTATTTTATTTTCATGGTCCTCTACCACGACGGTTTTTGTAAATGTCCGTCGTGGTAGAAGTCCAATTAGTTTACCACGACGGACGAACAAAACGACCGTTGTGGTAGATACCACGACGGTTTTTGCATTGACCGTCGTGGTAAATCTATACCACGACGGTCAATGAGAAAACCGTCGTGGTATTATTTTGTTGTCATGGTCCTATACCACGACGGTTTTTATGCATGGCCGTCGTGGAATCCGTCCATGAAGTCTACCATGACGGTCGAACCAAAAGACCGTCGTGGTAGGCTTCGAAAATTGAATTCTTTCCACGACGGTTTTTAAAGACCGTCGTGGTAGGCATAAGGCGGTCCTTTTGAAATTTTTGGGAATAGGTTAAATTTTTCCCGCATTTAATAAAACCCAAACAGACACCATTTTTCCCCAACCCATTTCATTCGAAACCTCTGTTCCTCTTTTCACTCACTGCTCAAATTTCAAGTTTGCCCAAAAAAAATTCCCTCATCCGAATCCATCGACGGTCTTTTACAATCATCAGACACTCCATTCCTCACTCAAAATCCACGACGTCTTCCTCCACCAACGCCAAGGTTTTTCGGTCATTACCAAGTATCTCTCGCCGCCCACAACCCGTGTTGTCCCAGACTAGATACCAATCTGCCCATGCCCACGCTCTACACGCCGGTAAGTTGGACTCTATATTGCTTGTCTAAATTTCAAGTTTGGGAAATTTCTGTTTGTTATAGAATAATTGGTTGAATGTGGTAGGCGAAAATATTCATTTCTTGCTGTTGATTGTCTCAGTCATTTAGGTTGATTTTAAATAGTTGGGTAAGGCTTAGGTTGATAACACGTTTGATTAAATGCCTCTTTTTAATGTTTTATATTTAGTTTTAGAGTTAATTAAATTGGATGTGTTTGCCTCGGCTTTGGGCATTTTCATGTTAAAAAGTCATGATTTTGTTCGTTATATGTTTGGATAGTAATGTGTTTTAGAACCACGGCCTTTGTAATGATTTAATGTCAATGATGCTTTGTTTACAACGGTTCGTGTTGCAGTTTTTTTTCAGATTGATTAACAATGTCAAACTCTCACGAGGAGGATTGCTCAACCCAAACTCAAGCTGCAAAACCACGACGAACCAACGCACCAGATTCAATGCTGATGACATGCCCATATATATTGGGTATGAAGATGTATACCATTTCATTTCCTTTCAAGAAATAAGTGCAAGCAGTATAATGGTTTACATCAGGTAATGGTTTTTTCCTTAAACAAGACTTATTGTTCCAATTAGAATGGTGATACTGTAATACAATTATTTTCAGGCTGCAAGTTTGACTTAATTATTTTGCAGCTATCTAGCGGATTGTTGTGCAAAAGCCGGAATGGATCAGCGTTACGACTTTATTTCTCCATTCCTTGTCTCGCTAGTGCAACAGAATGTAGATCGCGTAGCGTACATTAGAGAGAGAGCCGACAATATCATCCGGATCATAACAAACACACCAAGGGGAAGGCTTGTTCTCATGCCATATAACAGCGGCCAACATTGGATATTGGCTGTTATTAATCCGTGGGATGACTTGGTCCTCTATTTTATTCCTCTTGGAAACGATCCGGGTGAAGATTTTCAACAGCTAATTACGTTGTGAGTATTCTTTGATGTTCGTATTAATGATTAGATTGATATTCCAAGGTTATAGTTCCGGATGTATTGATATTTGTTAAACTGTTAGGGCACTAAACGATTGGAAGTTGCTGGTGGGACGAGGAATAACAAAGCGACACAACTGCCAGACGTTGATTCAGACTGCTCGCTGTCCTATACAACAAGGAAATGTGCAGTGCGGCTATTTTGTATTGGGGTTCATGCGAGAAATAACGTTGACCGTCGATGGCCTTGCCTTACTTCAAAAAAGGACGTCTTATACTGAAGCTGATTTGAATTTGGTTAGGCAGGAGTGGACTACATATGTCATGCGCTTCATACAACATTGAGCGCATTAGCATATATGAAGATAAATTTTGTATAGGCGTTATATTTACTTTTTTTGTACATTGTGACATTTTATTTGCCATATCAGTTGTTATTTTTTTATTCTTGGCTGTGTAATTTTTTCTTTCTTGTTATGAATGAATGAACTGGTATTCAAAATGAACGAATTGTAATTTTTTTTGTTTACTTAACAACATACCACGACGGTTTTCAACAGAAACCGTCGTGGAATTACAAATAACACGACGGTTTACAAATGCACCGTCGTGATACATAGCCTACCACGATGGTGGAATATATAAACCGTCGTGGTAGAGCAATATACCACGACGGTTTCAACATACCATAGAGCCACCGTCGTTGTAAGGAGAACTACCACGACGGTGGCTTACATAAACCGTCGTGGTAGATTGGTCTACCAAGACGGTTTCAAACAAGTCACCATCGTGGTATGTTGTATACCACGACGGTGACATAAAATAACCGTCGTGGTATACTACATACCACGACGGTGAATTGATAAAATCTGTCATCGTAGACCAATCTACCACGACGGTGGCTCGTAAAAACCGTCGTGGTACATTGAATTCCATGACGGTTTTCTCATCAAAAAACCGTAGTGGTATGGTTCTAAATTATCCATTTTTTGACCCTATTTTACCTATTCCACGACGGGGAAAAGACCGACGTTGAATATTAAAAGATTCCACGACTCTGGATTCCACGACGGTTGGAGAACCGTCGTGGATTTCTTCTACGACGGTTAAAAACCGTCGTGGAATCCACATTCTGTAATAGTGAGTATAGGTAAATATCTGCTAATGTTAAATATTAGCCTTCAATTTGGGCATGAAACTACATATTCTTCATTTCATTGTCATGTAAAATATGTTTTCTTTATCTATAATAATTGAACATTGATTAGTCTAACTTATATTGGAATATGTATTTCGAATCCTCTAGGATGATATAGTTTAGAAAATTTTATGATAAGACACTCCACTGATTAATTTAACACTTCAGACTGTCTGACTTGGAAAGTTACCAATTTTATCATCAATATGCAATTCATGTGTCAAGTAATAACAAAAGAGACGACAGAGGGCTTAGATAGAAAGAAACGACAAGTGTTCAAGCACTAAACGACACAAAAACTCTAGACTCAAGGCTTTATTTAAATGCACAGCTTTAACGACATAATAACGCTACCTTCTACTACTAGACTTAGAAAAACGACAACTAGCTTGAGTAAAAAGCTTCTACATCAACCTTACTGTAGGTACGACTATGTAGTTAAATGAATAGAGGGACTGAGATTATGTAGAAAAAATAAAGTTAGAGAGAGAGAAAGTTATAAAAGTGGTAATTCTAAACCAACAAAACATTTTAAAATTATATCAAATTATAAAAAGAGAACGATAATTTAAAAGAATTTGATGAAAATCTAATAGTTCATAATTATGTTTATCAATAAGATTTTTTCTAAGCTTACCAAAAAGATCTCTTTTTTCTTACTCTACTAAAGAATTTCTCCTAATATTTAACACACTCTCTTACTTTTAAAGTCACCAATTTATGATCAATTGGGTATTATCAATAGATCCACGACATATTTATGACAGGTCAAGATTGATATATGTTTTCCGCAAAGAGATCAAAATGATATAACCCTAAGAAAATGACTCCAAATAGGCTTATGAAGTTAGGAAATGTTGTAAGTAACAAAGGAAAAATTACTAGTTCCACGTGAGATAGTGGTGGAAGCCACAAATGTCAAGGGATTTAAATAGAATTGTTAATTTGCTATTTGGTAAAATGCTAAGTTAAGAGGCTCTCTCTTGCATATGTAAGTGATGCAAATCCTCGATTAGTGAACTAATGGACTTATGAGGAAAAAGATTAAGCGTGTTACGGTTGAAGTTGGTTGAGTTTTTAAAAACTAGTTATAATTTTTGTTGACTTTTCAGAAAAATATAAAATTGAAATAAAAAATTTAAATTTGAGTTGAATCACGAAACGAAGTGTAATTTTAATCTCTACGAGATTTAAGAGATGAAAATATGCATATATTTTTCTGAGTTGGCACTTTTATCGCTAAATGTTTGAGAAATTAAAATTTTAATCCTGATTTATCACAAAAAGGCCCCTTTAGTTCTCTCTCTTCATTTTCACGCCCGGAGCCGGTCTTTCTGCTGTGCTGCGAGCTTGAGCTTGAGCTTGATCTTGAGCTCTTCTAGGGTTTCTCTCCATAGGCGATTTGGGCTTTCAGGCACTCCTTTATCGCCTCTCTTTTTCCGATTCGTTAAGCCTCTGTTTGGTTGCTGAGAAAGTGAAAAGCTTTGGAATTTCTTTTTTTCTTTCAAGTTTCTTTTGTTCAGTTAGCTATGTCCTGAAATGAAACGAAACATCACGCACCTTCTCTAGAGAGAGAAACAGAGGAGAGATAGAGAGAGAGAGAGTGAGTGAATTTGGGAATTAGTTTGGTGGAGTTTTTCTTCGGTCAACTGAGTAACAATGGAGGCCGCAGTTGTCGACACTGGCTCGAAGCTCCTCAAAGCCAGACCCGCCATTCCCGACCAAGCTCCATCCTTGGTAATCACCCAATTTCTACAAAATGTACTATTCAACACTGCTAAAATTCAAGCTTTTAGTCTCAAGATTGTTATTATGTATATGATTGTGTGAATAACTTCAATTCTATTTGGTTTTTAACTTGTTTCATTCTTGATTTAGATAATTCCCACACAAATGAGACGCCTTCCTGAAGAAGGGTCATTGAACGAGAGCTCGTTGTCTGAGGAAATCACTGTTGACCCCGTCGTTCGGGGTTTTATTAGAGATGGGATGCAATGGAGTATCTCTTGCACCATGTTCTCTACACTGGCCTCGGATGGGAAATCGGCAATGAGGGCCAGATTCTATTTACCGACCCGCTTTCGACCCCGAAGGTTTGACAGCTTTGTCAATATTTACTGTCCTTCAATAAGCTAGTGGATTCTTGTGACGAATTATGTGCAATTATTTGTATAGAACCGAAGTTTTAATCGACAATCGAAGTATTGTTTTCTTTCTGTATATTTCTGTCTAATGATATAATGACATTTTGTTTTAATGTCCAGTCTGTTAGAGAACAATTGGTGCAACTGATGTTTGAAACATTTAACATATCGGGTTTCTATGCTTCAGAACAAGCTGTATTGTCACTCTATGCAGCAGGACGAATCTCGGGATGCACTGTTGACATTGGTCATGGAAAGGTAGGTATATTATCATGCTCAAGGGTCGTTTTGTCAGCTATTGGTTGTCAATCTCTTGCGAATCGAAAGAATCTTAAAACTTAAGCTAAGTTTCTAATTCATTGCTCTGTTATCTTTTATAATATATTGTGACTAGCAAGCACATTGTTATTTGAACTCTTTTTGTGATAATATAATACCAAGTGAGAAACATAACTGTGAAGTAAATTAGAGGTTTAGGTCATTCCACGATGATTGAAGCCATAAGAGAAGTGTCGGAGGACAGATTTGGAGTGGCGTTGTTTATGATCAGTGGAATGCTTCAATTTCGGTAGATTTGTGGTAGAGATATTTATATACATATATATATATATATATATATATATATATGAGCACATTCCTAACAGGGCCTATTCTTGATACCTTTATGTTGATATGTTTATGAGCTTTACTGTCTTTAGAGTTTAGTTGAAATTTTTGTGAATCGGCATGTTTGGTAATTTGGACTCCCGGTTCTTTTGATAGCTGACCATGTCTAATTTTTGGCTGTCTGTAGAATCCAAGAACTTTTTATCCTCGGTGATGAGAGTGGGAGTCTCATAGAATTTGTTTTTCAGTCCAATGTTTGAATTCATTGAAAAAACGATAGATGATTTTGAGTCTTGACAGATGTCTAAAAAAAAGATATTGAGATCAGCGTGGAGGTCAAAAATAAGTCTAAAGCTAATTAATATAATGTTGCCAAGAAACAATATTATTATGTGATAACTCTAAGACATTAGAGTTATCCAATGCTTTTCTAGTTCAAATTTGCTTAGCCAAGAGCACTTTTATTATTTTTCTTTGTGTTTTGTTTTGGATTTTTTAAGTTTTACTTTGCTATGGTCAACTTCTGAAATTATGCTCTTCTTGAACTGAATTGTAGGATCATAGAGCAAATTGAGGACCAAAGCGTTAAAGTGCTAGTGGTGAGTTTTTCAGGTAAATGCTACAACTATGCTGTAGCATTTCTGGGCGGAATTCTGGGGCATCGCTGGCAGATTTTGCTGACATCAGACTATTATGTGGAGAGACTATGTGGGATGAATGAGCTGGACATTTGTGATCAGCTGGTCCCCCACCATTTTTGCCACGTGTACCACTGTTGCCCTAGCCTAGCAAGAAAACAAAAAAGGAAAGGAAAGGGTGCCGCCAGATATAGAGAGGAATTTCGGGAAAGAAAAACGAAAAAAGAGAGAAGAGAGAGGCGAATACCCATAGCAGCTTCTGAAGAAAAAAAACAGAGGGTACAGCTGAGAGAAAAAAAAGTGTGAGCAAGGAGCAACAAGAGAGCGAGAGGAGCTTCCAAACTTGGCTGATTTCTTTTCTCTCTCTTGCTAGATTAATCTTTTTGTATTCTGCTCATGGATTTGTTCATGGATTATTATTGGATTATGGAACTTGATTTTTCGATTATGAACTAAATTATTTAGCTAGGACCCTAATGGAACCAAGGTTGTAGGAATGTTATGTTGATGTTGGATTGCTAGATATTGTTCTGCTCTTGTTCATTCATGTGTGTGTTATGTTTATTTCTATTTGTTTGACTGGCCATCAACTATAGGAAATCAGATTTAGATTAATACCGGAAGGGTTAATTTAAGTTGGAAATAACATGAATGATGTAAGTTTAATATGCTTATCTAGGTTTATTGATTTATGAATGGTATAGGAATATATTGTTCATCTTGCATAACCCATAAGACCCAAGCATTAAAATTGCATTCTAAGAGCTGGATTCACATAGGAATATGTTGAAAAAGGTTTGAGGAATTAGCCATAATAATTCGGAAGATTTTTATGCATCAAAACGGAGGTTTGGTTAACAGGCGCAGAATATGCTATAGCATTCTAGTAGCATTCGTGTAGCAGACCTGCAACGGAGGTGAAATTAGGTGTCCTAGCTTGTTTAATCCATTGGTTTCCCAAACTCAATTGCATTCCCGTTCTTTTTATTAGTTTTGTTTGCTTTTGCTTTGCTTTGAATTGTTCCATAATTTTTAGTGAATTTCCAATTCAACTTTATTTTATTTCATGCCATGTTTGGTGTTAAAATAGCTTTTACTTGATATTTTTGGTGATTTAATCCTCGAGGGACGATATCCGTACGATTGTATAACTTTATTACTTGTACGACTCGTATACTTGCGAGTGTTCCAATTGAATAACAAGTTTTTGGCGCCGTTGCCGGGGATTGAAGTCATTAAAAATATTTAAAAAAGTTATTTAGTTTAGTTCTTGTCTCTGCATTTTCTTATTGGTTGAGTTTTTGTATTTTCAGGAGCTTGTTTTTTCTGCATGAATAACCAGCGAAATCAAGAGTTACTGCCCTTGGATCCAGAAATTGAAAGAACATTTCTAGCAAGGAGAAGGGAGCAACAAGTTTTTGCGGGTGTGGGAGAAATAGCAGAAAGAGTTACTGTCAATATGGCTAATGATGGGCAGCAAGTGAATGTCAACAATCTAGGGCCTCAGCCAGTTTTGGTGGATGACAGAGACAGGGCTATTCGAGACTATGCTGTACCTATTCTACATGGACTCAATCCGGGCATTATCAGGCCAGAAATACAGGCGCCACAGTTTGAGCTTAAGCCAGTCATGTTCCAAATGTTGCAGACTGTGGGCCAATTCAGTGGAATGGCAACTGAGGATCCCCATTTGCATCTCCGGTTATTCATGGAAGTGAGTGATTCTTTCAAGCTACCAGGGGTGTCTGAGGAAGCATTGAGGCTGAAGTTGTTTCCTTACTCCTTGAGGGATAGAGCTAGAGCCTGGCTTAATTCGCTGCCACCGGATTCAATAGCAACATGGAATGTCTTGGCAGAAAAGTTCCTCATGAAGTACTTTCCTCCAACCAAGAATGCCAAGCTCAGAAACGACATCACAGCATTCCAACAATCGGTGGGAGAATCTTTGTATGAAGCATGGGAGAGATTCAAAGAATTGCTGCGAAAATGCCCTCATCATGGGATTCCCCATTGGATTCAGATGGAAACTTTCTACAATGGGCTTAATGGGCAAACACGTACAATCGTTGATGCGGCTGCCAATGGTGCTCTTTTAGCCAAATCATACAATGAAGCTTACGAGATTTTGGAGAGGATGGCCACCAATAATTATCAGTGGCCCACCGAGAGACTTAATGCTCGAAAGGCTGCAGGAATTCATGAAGTAGATGCTATTACGGCACTCTCTGCTCAAGTGTCGAGTTTGACGAATATGATCAAGACTATGAACATGTCGGCTGGGGTTAATTCGGTACAATCAGTTGGCGTTGCTTGTGTTTATTGTGGAGAGGGACACTTGTATGATGACTGCCCTTCTAATCCCGCCTCTGCTTGCTATGTGAGTAATTTCAACAGGAACAATCATTATGCAGCGCCGTACAATCAAGGGTTGAGACAACACCCAAACTTTTCATGGAGCAATCAAGGGGCCAGTTCTAGTGGAGCAAATGCTTATCATCGACCTTCTCACCCACCGGGCTTTCCATCTCAGCAATCAAGAACTCAAGCTATGGACTCATCTAGCTCATTGGAGAATTTGATCAAGGAGTATATAGCAAGGAATGATGCTAGAGTTCAGAGTCATGATGCAACATTGAGGAGTTTGGAGAATCAGATTGGGCAGATTGCAAATGCCTTGAATGTTAGGCCACAAGGCTCTCTTCCAAGTAATACAGAAGATCCAAGGAGGGAAGGGAAAGAACATTGCAAGGCAATCTTATTAAGGAATGGAAGGGAGATCGAGCGAAGGGAAAAGCCAAAAGCTGTGCAGAAAGAGCCCACTTCAATCCAAGAACAAGATGAGCAGCATCAACAAGAAGAAATTCGGGTGAAGAATCAACCATCAGACTCTGCTGCAGAAAATGCTACAGCATTTACGCAGCATTCTGGAGCAGCAGAAAGTAGTGAAATCAGGCCTCCTCCACCATTTCCTCAGCGGTTTCAAAAGCAGCAAAAGGATGGTCAATTTCATAAATTTCTGGATGTCTTGAAACAGCTGCACATCAACATACCTCTTGTTGAAGCCTTGGAGCAAATGCCTCATTATGCCAAGTTCATGAAAGACTTGGTCACTAAGAAGCGTCGACTTGGGGAATTTGAGACTGTGGCTTTGACAGAAGAATGCAGTGCTATTTTGCAGAACAAACTCCCTCCTAAGTTGAAGGATCCGGGGAGTTTCACAATCCCATGTTCAATTGGAACCCACTATTTTGGTAAGGCCTTGTGTGACTTGGGAGCAAGTATTAACTTGATGCCGATGTCCATCTTCAAGAAGTTGGGAATAGGAGAAGCTCGGCCCACTACAGTATCTTTGCAGCTTGCGGATAGATCTATTGCTCTTCCTGAAGGAAA
>CM046373.1:27718835-27786353 GCA_025413025.1 Ficus hispida
CAATACAGCTGCATGTGAGCCCACTAATGGGAATTCATCAATTAAATAATGACAACACTTTAAAAAATAATTACTATAGGTTTGTTTGGTTCGTTAATTCATTTTAAACTAAACTGTATTTTTTTTATCATATTTTTATCTTTTTTGAAATTTTTTTTTATCTTTTCTGAAAAAATCAACAAAAATTACTATTCAAACTTAAAAATCTCAATTCAACTCATTCGCCAAATGTGGCTTCATTCAGACATACTACAATTGAAGCCAAATGTGGGTCCCTTGACATGTGTAGTACAAATAAAAACGTTTTGTCTTTTCCTCTTTCTCCTTTTGCTCTTTACAACAACAATTCAAACATTCAGCGTTTCCAACGGATATAATTCTTTTTCTTTTTATTTTATTTTATTTTTTAATTTTCAATGAAGAGGCATCGTATAATTATAAAAAGAAATCCTAGGGTTTGTTAGGTATTTATATTTATTTTAAATTATATTATATTTTTTATTATGTTTTTTTGTTTTTTATTTTTAATTTTTTATCTTTTTTAAAAAAATTAATAAAAATTATTATTTAAATTTAAAAATCTCAATTTAATTCAAACTCAATTCATTTACCAAACACGTCTTTAATTTATAAAACTTCGAGATAATAATATGTAAGAGTAATATTTTAAGATAAAAATTTAATTCTTTTTAAATATAAGATAAAATAAAATTCTTACAATAAAAATATCTATAAGATAAAATTGAATTAATTAATAAAATGATTCAATCATTTTTTATTTTTTTAATTAAATAACCTTCTAAAAATTTTTATTAACAGAGCGATCAAATCGTCCCGTATTAGAATAAAAGAAGGTTAATTTACTAATTTTAATTTTTCAGATTATTATTATTTTGACAAATATTCCGGTAAAGCTGCAAGTGAGCCGCCCAGCATTGGGAATTCATCCATTCAATAATGACAACACTTTAAAAACATAGTTACTACATTTCTGAATTCAAATGAAAAAAAAAAAAAAAAATTTGGTAAAGGATGAGCCGTTGGACATGTGAGGGTTAACCTTTATTCAGACATACTATAATTAAAGCCAATTGTGGTTCCTTGACATGTGAAGTGCAAATAATAACGTTTTGTCTTTTCCTCTCTCTTTTGCACTTTACAACAACAATTCCAACATTCAGCATTTCCAACGGATATAATTCTTTTCTTTTTATTTTATTTTCTTTTTTAATTTGCATGAAGAGGCATCGGATAATTATTTATCAAAACGTTTCCTTAAAATATATATATATATATATGTATATATAGAATATCCCAACATAACGGAGAGCAAAAAGGCTACACTTTTTTTTAAAATAAAAAATTTCATACTTTTCTTCTTATAAAAAATGACAACAGCTCTCACTTCCACTCTCACACTGCAATCATAATAATCTTTGCCTTCTTTTGATAAAAGCACTCCATCGTTCCTTTCCTTACAGCAATTCCAATCTTTCCTTTTTATTTTTTTTGTTTTTTCTGTTTTGATTTCTCTGGAAACACTCTTTTGTTCCGATTTCCAATTGGAGTTTTCGCTTAATTCCGCTTAATTCCTACATACCATCCATTTCAAGAAGTAATAATCAATGGCAGAAGGAGTACTCCTCAACATTGTTGCAGGATTCGTTGCAAACATCGCCTCTGAACCTTTCAAGAAGATCAGACTGTCGTTGGGGTTAAGGACGAGCTCCGCAAACTTAACAACACCATCACCGTAATCCAAGCCGTTCTTCTTGACGCGGAGGAGAAGCAAATGAGGGACAACCGAGTCAAAGTGTGGCTCGACCGTCTTGAGGAGGTTATCTACGATGCTGATAACTTGGTGGACGAGTTTCATTACCAACACCTTCGGCGCAAAGTGCTCTTCGGTAAGAAAAAGGCGAGGAAGGTACGCATTTTCTTCTCTAGATCATCAAACCAGCTTTTTTTCAGATATAAAATGGCTAAGAAACTTAAGAAAATTAGAGAGACTTTAGATGAGATTAAAGCCGATGAGGTTTTTCTTCATATACTTAAGCCTGATTCTGAAGAGACGCGTGGTCCCTCTAAATTGAGTGAGAGGGAGACTCACTCATTTGTAATTGATGAGGAAGTAATTGGGAGGGATGATGATAAAAATGAGATAAAAAAACTTCTTTTAGACAACGACATCGAAAATAATGAAAACGTGTCCATAGTTTCCTTAGTTGGTATCGGCGGATTAGGAAAAACCACACTAGCTAAGTTTGTATTCAATAATGAAGAAATCAAAAACATTTTGAGAAACAAACGTATTGGGTTTGTGTTTCTGATGTTTTTGATTTGAAGTCACTTGTTCAAAAAATTATTAGGTCTGTAATTGGTACAAGTCCAGATCAAAGCCTGGATTTGGAGCAGCTGCAAATTCAGCTTAGGAAAAAATAGAAGGTAAGAAATACCTACTTGTATTAGATGACGTTTGGAATGAGGATAGAAACAAATGGGAGGAGCTAAGTACATTATTAAAAGTTGGTGCAAAGGGAAGTAGAGTCTTAATAACTACTAGGAGTAGAACAGTCGCACAGATTGTTAATTCCACTAAAACACATATGTTGCGTGGTCTAGATGACGACAAGTCTTGGGCTTTGTTTGAGAGAGTGGTATTTTGGGAGAGAAATTACGAACGAACTGCTCAATACCATCGCCTCGTAGAAATCGGAAAGGATATTGTAAAAAAGTGTGGAGGAGTTCCTCTTGCTATAAAGACAATAGGGAGATTATTGTCTACGAAACAGCCCATGCAAAACCTTGAAAGCCAGTGGACGTCGTTTAGGGACACTGAACTTGCAGAAATAAATTATGAAAATCAAACTGACATATTGTCAACGCTTAAGTTGAGTTATAATAATCTCCCATCACATTTGAAACATTGTTTTGCTTTCTGTAGCTTATTTCCAAAGGATTATGTGATCGATGTTCAACAACTAATAAAACTTTGGATGGCACAAGGTTTTATTGAACATGATGGGAGTAGTAGACAACTAGAAGTAATTGGGTACGACAATTTTATGATTTTATTTTCAGGGTGCTTTTTCCAAGAAGCTGAACAAGATGAGTCGTTAGAAACTGTTAAATCCTGTAAAATGCACGATCTCATGCATGATCTTGCAAGTTTAGTGGCTGGTAAGAGTATAAAAATATTAGATGAAAATATAGCAGAAAAATCTTTTGAAAAAGTTCGTCATGTTTTTGGTTTGAAATATGATTGTTTAGGCCAAATTAAAACACAATTGTTGGAACAAAAAAAGATGCGAACATTTATTTTACATGATAATGGGTTTGAAAGTTTGACTTCATCAGATTGCAATGACATTTTGTCAAACTTAAAGCTCTTGCGGGCATTGAGTTTCGGAATTGATACGGATACTTTGCCAAATAGCTTGGGCAAACTAAAGCATCTTAGATATCTTAATCTCTCATCTATCGAATTGAAGGAGCTTCCAAATTCCATAACAGAGTTGTATAATTTGCATACTTTAATCCTCTCTAATTGTGAATGTCTTGTAAGTTTGCCTGTAGATATAAAAAATCTGATCAATTTGAGACATCTTGAGATTTACGATTGTCGTGAGTTGACTCATATGCCTCGTGGAATTGGTGAATTGACATTACTTCAAACATTAGACATGTTTGTAGTGGCAGCCAACCAATCAAGGGAAAGTGCTGGATTTGGTGAACTAAGCAAGCTCAACAACTTGCGTGGACGTTTAGTCATTCAGATTAAGGGACTTGGCAAATCAGGAGCTGCACAATGTTTGAAGAACAAGGAACATCTTGAGTCCTTAGTTCTGAATTGGGAAGTAGAACAAGATACGATCGGGAATGCTAAAGAAGCATTGGAGTGCTTAGAGCCACATCAAGATATGAAAGCCTTTGAAGTGAATTCCTATCCTGGTGAGACATTTCCTAATTGGCTTTCTTTTTTCACTAAACTTGTTCGATTGAGACTTGCAGGTTTTAAAGAATGCAAATATCTGCCGCCATTGCAGCATTTATCTTCTCTTCAGAATCTTATACTTGATGATATGTCAGCTCTAGAGTTTGTTTCAAATAGGGATAGGGAGTGGGACCAAGGTTACCACTTATCTACTTCATCCAGGTCCGTCCTCCCATCCTTAAAAAGTCTCAAGATTAGAGGATGCACTAGTCTAAAAGGATGGTGGGACAGAGAAATAAAGGATGTTGGTGAAGTAGTGGGACCACTAACAGAGCATCACCAACAATATTCTTTTTTTCCTTCTCTTACTATCCTGGAAATATCCAATTGTCCTCTTCTAATTACCATGCCCCTGTTTCCGAATCTTGAAGGGCTGAAAATAATCGACACAAGCTCCAAACCACTAGAACAGACAATCATGATGAAATTGAAGAGTGATGGTGTTGCAACAACATCATCAGCATCTTCTTCATCCTCTTCCTCCTTCCCACTCACCAAATTGAAGGATTTATATATCTATAATGCTAGCAATTTTGACTCCCTGCCAAAGGCAATAGAAAACCTCTCATCACTTGCATATCTTTCAATTATAGGATGTAGCAATTTGGCCTCACTTCCAGAAGGAATAGGCAGCCTCTCATCACTTACATATCTTGCAATTGCAGGATGTAGCAATTTAGCTTCACTTCCAGAAGGGATAAGCAGCCTTTTATCACTATCAAATCTTATAATTGGAGGATGTAGTAATTTGCCTCACTTCCAGAAGGGATAGGCAGCCTCTCATCACTTACATATCTTACAATTGTAGGATGTAACAATTTGACCTCACTTCCAGAAGGGATAGGCAGCCTCTCATCACTCTCAGATCTTAGAATTGAAGGATGTAGCAATTTGGCCTCACTTCCAGAAGGGATAGGCAGCCTCTCATCCCTTACAGATCTTACAATTAAAGGATGTAGCAATTTGACCCTTCTTCCAGAAGGGATAGACAGCCTCTCATCACTTACAGTTCTTAGAATTGAAGGATGTAGCAGTTTGACCTCACTTCCAGAAGGGATAGGCAGCCTCTCATCACTTATAATTCTTACAATTGAAGGATGTAGTAATTTGACTTCACTTCCAAAAAGGATAGGCAGCCTCCCTTCTCTGATGTGGGTTAATGAGAAGGATTGCACTCAAATACCAATGAACACATTGGCTGACTACCTCCTGCAGCAAAACAGAGAATGATTGTCAAAGTCTAATGCTCCTTTACTTCTCTGAGGTTAGTTCATCATATAACTCTAATTTATTCGGTGTCATGGAAAAGTAGCATTTGACAAAATTTGTGTTTAATTAATTTTGTAAGAAGACAAAAGTATTTCAAAATTGAATTAGTTTCATCAATGTAAAAATGTGTCTTTCAAAAAGGAATGAAAATTTGTTGTTCAAAATTATTTATTTCCTTTGGTCTTTTCTTTTTATTTCAGGAATCCAAGTTCAGTTAGTTGAGAAAAAGAAAAATTGGGCAAACTATACAGATCAGAGGTCAGCCATAACCTTCTCATGCTCTTTATAATTTTAGAGCTTCACAATTGGTGGTTGAAATACTAATCTGAATTTCATTACAAGAATTTGGTAAGGAATTAATTGTTTCCACTTTCCTATGTCGGTTTACAATTTTTTGTTTCTTCTTTTTGTTTTTGTATTTTTGTCTCTTTTTTTGTCCTTTTTTTTCCTTCTTTTGGGACTTTCTACTTTTGATATTTTTGAAAATGGAGTAACCAAAGCAACGAATAATTCTTTTAGTTAATTTTTTCCTTTTTTTAACAAGCAAGTGTTGACTGGATTTTTAGTTGTCCAATAGAAAAAGGAGCAATTAGGCAGTAATGATGTTCAACATTCTATCATAAATTTAGGTGTTTTATATCATTTTTACTCTGCATCATTATTTAGAGGCAAGAAATATTTACTGAGAAATTTGTTACTAAAATTAGCTTTATTTTTCTTTTAATTCATTCATAGTTGCTGTTTGAACACTAATTTGAAACCAAGTGTCCCACAAGTTATCAAACTGTCTTCAGTTTCCCAGTTTATAGAGTTTTCATTTGAGTTAAAGTCATTACTTTAAATGCATGAATGAAACTGTAGCACCAAGGGATACCGAAGATTATTACACGTCATTTTATTAAAACAAGTGATTTTCTATTTATCGTGTTTCATATAGGTAAAACAAGTTGTGGATAAAACAAGTTGTGGATAAATTTACAGGTTCTTCGATCGACAAGTCATCCCAATTATGGTGTTATTCTTCCACCAAATTTTGTATGCCTCATTTTGGAGGTCATTTGCCCTGATTGTTGTTGTGGATAAATTTACAGGTTCTTCGATCGACAAGTCATCCCAATTACGGTGTTATTCTTCCACCAAATTTTGTATGCCTCATTTTGGAGGTCATCTGCCCTGATTGTTGGTTGTGCTAGTGTAAGTTTTGGTTGTTGCTGCCGTTGTCCTTCGCTCTACGGGATCCTTTGTTTAATGAAGAATTTTAATTCTCATGTATAGTTTTGACTCGGGATCATGAACTCTTTTTCCTTGATGGATTTTTTTCCCTTTGGGTTTTTTCCATTCAAGGTTTTAACGAGGCATCCTTTACTAAGGATTAGATCCCATGATTTTGCATATCATAAGCATCTTTTTGTTAGTTCATGTGTTTCAGCGACGTCTTTTGTATTTTATACTTCTGTACATTTCGGATTTGTAAGCCTATATATGAGGCATGTGTTTTAGTTTCCTAAACTGTATGTATTCATTCTTTTTTATCAATATATAATAATTGTGAGTGGGGAGCTTGGTATGGGATAGGAATATTAGTGGGTGCCAACGTAATTGGGATGTATTAAAATTCCTTGATATTGTTGCTCTCTCTATTTTTTTTACCTATAAAATAGATTTAACATTTTATTAAGAACTTTTTCGGAGTTAATTTACTTTTGGAGTTCACATTCAAGGTATGATATCAAAAGAAGCTTTTGTTTTTTGTTTTTTTTTTACACTTCATCTGGTTTACTAGATGAGATATAAAGTTAAACCATCTAAGTGAATCAGAAGTTTGGGCCAGTTTACCTAAAAATCAGAGGAAGTCTCCCTCTTCTCACAAACTTCAATTGCATTGAAAATTTTAGTAATTCGCATACTCGGAGCCCGTATTAGTATTCCTTCTTGAAGATCTTAGTTGATTCTTTGGATTTGATGTATGATTAATGTGAATAAGTTGTAGATTGGCCATTGACGGAGATCGCTTAGGACCTAACCACGTAAACCAGAATATCATATTCTCTTTAATCTGTTCTAATTTTCTTGTGTTATTTGTTTCTGTGTGATTTATTCTTGAAGTCAGTTTGCTCACAAAAATAAAAATAAAAATAAAAATAAAATATAAAAATAATAAGATGATATAGGGAGAAATGAATTTGAACTAGTTAAAGTCTATGTCACATTAGAAAGTGTATACATTAGACACTAGTAAAAATTGTGGATTACACGACGGTTTTTTACCGTCGTGTAAAGTTTACACGACGGTTTACCAACCGTCGTGTAATCCAGCGTCGTGGTAGATAACACGACGGTCCCGTTACCGTCGTCGTATCTCAATATTACACCACGATGTGTTGTCATCAAAATCACATTACACGACGGTTCTTGGCCGAACCATCGTGTAATGTGCACATTACACGACGGTTCTTGGCCGAACCGTCGTGTAATGTGAACATTACACGACGGTTCTTGTCCGAACCGTCGTGTAATGTGCACATTACACGACGGTTCTTGACCGAACCGTCGTGTAATGTGCACATTACACGACGGTTCTTGGCCGAACCGTCGTGTAATGTGTATACATTACACGACGGTTCTCTCCGAACCGTCGTGTAATGTCTGACATTAAACAACGGTTCAAGATCCGTCATGTCATATTTTATTTAAAAAATATATTTTGGTTTTTTTGGTGATTTCCCGTGCTAGCCTAACCTGCATGTTATCCAATACACGATCCAAGATAGTAACTTCAATTATCAAATTAAAAATACATACCAATTTTTACATTACAAGTTCACATATCATAATTAATGAATTGCATTACACGACGGTTCCCTTCTCCCATAATCAAATCCAAATCTGCAGAAGTATAAAATTCTTTACTTTCTAGTACGTCAATTCCATTCAACACTATGTCCCTCATAAAACCTAAAATAAAATAACCACATTCAACACTTCCCTCTTGGAGAGGACAAGGACGGTCCGAGATCATGGTTTTATAGTCTTGTCTCCTTCTAATCCCTTGACCGGCTATAATCTTCCAATCCGATAGGCCCTAGCAAATTGGTAAAATTGAAACTAATTAATTAAGATACATATAATAATTAAGATTAAAAAAAATAACATATTAAACTCTATTGATCAAACTCTAGTTATGCTTTGAATATTGATCAAACTCTATTATCTTTTTCGAAAAGGAAAACTCATTGTGGCATTCCGTCGAGTATGTTGTGTGCGTAAAAAAAACATGTTCATAAATGTGTGTAAAATGTCAAAATTAACGATCCACAATCATCTTTCTCCTCTACAAAGAGAAATATTAAAACAAACACACTAATTTACAACAATGGATCTTTAGTGACAAACAACAATACAAACAAGTCAATGTGGTTTAGTTTATATATGAAGTCACCTTACTTTCCTTTGACAAAGAATAGTCACGGCCAAAGCAAGAAGGAGGTGGCGGCGGCAACGACGGCAACGGTGGATTGACCGGAATTTAAAAGCGAGGTGTCGGCGGGTTGGTGAAGTATGTGTGGGTACTCGAGAAAAGTGGAGAGTGTGAAGAGAAAATAAGGATATGCGAGCGAATATGAAGAGAAAATTGTATTTAAGTAATTAGTTTTCGCGCGGAATTCAAAAAATGAAAATTTAAAATTTTTAAATTTTTTGAGCATTACACGACGGTTCGGAAAAAACTGTCGTCTAATCTTGTGATTAGACGACGGTCATTCCGGGACCGTCGTAAAAGCCGCCCTCATTTGGGGTGGATTACACGACGGTCGCCCGGGGACCGTCGTGTAAGCTTCATGTGTTTGGAGCTTACACGACGGTCCCCTGGGGTGACCGTCGTGTAAGCTTCCTGTGTTTGGAGCTTACACGACGGTCCCCTGGGGTGACCGTCGTGTAAGCCACGCGACCCAGGCCCGCGCCCGCGCGACCCAGGCGCGCGCCCGCGCGACCCAGGCGCGCGCCCGAGCGACCCAGGCACGCGTCCGCGTGCTCAACAGGCCGAATCTGTCGCGCGCCCGCGCGACTCCAGGCGCGCGCCCGCGCGCTTCCCCAGCCAAGGAGGTCAGCGCGTTTCCCAGTCAAGAGCCCTTTACACGACGGTTTCTTAGAACCGTCGTGTAAAGTGGGTGCGAAGACCACATTACACGACGGTTCCTTGAAACCGTCGTGTAAAGTGGGTGCGAAGATCACTTTACACGACGGTTTCAAGGAACCGTCGTGTAATGTCCATACTTTACACGACGGTTTCAAGAAACCGTCGTGTAAAGTGGTTGCGAAGACCACTTTACACGACGGTTTCAAGAAACCGTCGTGTAAAGTCCATACTTTACACGACGGTTTCAAGAAACCGTCGTGTAAAGTCCATATTTTACACGACGGTTTCAAGAAACCGTCGTGTAAAGTGGGGGCGAAGGTCACTTTACACGACGGTTTCAATGAACCGTCGTGTAAAGTGGGTGCGAAGACCACTTTACACGACGGTTTCTTAGAACCGTCGTGTAAACCTCACTTTACACGACGGTTTCAAGAAACCGTCGTGTAATCTCCGTCGTGTAATATATGTTTTGTAGTAGTGAGAATCAGACTATATAAAGCTACCAATTATGTACAAGCACGTGTCTAATCTACTGATAACTAAAGGCAAATTATATAGTCAAAGCTTGATGAAGGATGAACAACTATATTATCTTCAAAAATAATATAAAGGGGGATAACAACAAACAAAAACGAAAAAAAACAAAACAAAAGGTTTGGGTGATATTTGAGGATTTATAAGGTAATTTTAAGGATTGTGCAAAAAGTGATATTTGAGGATTTATAAGGTAATTTGAAGGATTGTCCAAAAAGTGCATACATCCGAAATTTTATCTTATTTATAATGGTTTCACGATTTTTAACCTTTTATAATATAAATCAAACGAACCTTCTGTTGTCCAACGGAAATGCTTCTGACCCATTATTTCTCGGACATCTATAGGTTTTTGTAGTCTATTTACTCAACTGTAGTTTATGTTATGATAGTGGCAGTGCAGAGAACACCAATTGAGTAGGTCTATAATACTTTTGATTTTAGCTAGAAGTTATAAGATCTTGGTAGAAAGAGCCACTGTACTGTTGAAAAATAGCATTTTAGCATCTTCCATGTTTGCTCCAACAAAGATCCCAACGACCCCTTACAAGTAACATCGGTACTCTCTAAGATGGCGGCAATGGCTGTAGAGTTGCAATTAACAATTTGGAGGAAATTCTATGCCAAGGCCAAGGATATCCACCGAAGATAGCATCCAAATGAAAACATTTGGAATGAAAACATTTGAATGAAAAATTTTGAACGTAACATTTAAACTGTTATCCGAACGGACGCTTGGATATTAACAATTCGAACATAATATTTGAACAAAAACATTTAAGTATACATTTGGAAGTAGATATCTCAAAAGATATGAGAAATGAGAAAATGACATCTGAAATAGTTTTTATTTTTTTATTTCCCTGCAGACTATATGTAAGAATGGAGGTAAATTTTAAGGAGGATTTTTTATCATTTAAGAACAAAAATTAAAATGACATTTTGAATGTTTTATTTCTAATTATTTCTTACAAAAGTATATTTAAAATGACCGTTCAAAAATGGAATTCCCCAAATGTTTGGCTGTAAACGGATGAATTGTCAATTTAAAAATTAATAATATTTTTAATAGGCATAAATTACTATGCATTTGTATGTTTAGGGTGCAAATTCTTCTTTCAAGGGCAGCCAACTCATAATGTAAAGATTCAATCGTGCACTTCTTGGTAGCTTAACATGACCCAAGAAAAAGAATATGAATGAGAAATTCTACGGGTTGGATTGCTTGTGAATCTACGAGGCAAATCCTATTTGAAATGGATGCTCAACAAGCTATTACATTAGCGGTGCATAAAATATATTTGTCAATTAAGTTTGTTCAATGTACACCATATAAAACATATATATATATATATATATATATATTTGGATATGATTTCAATTGTTACTCTGATATTTACCTACTGATATAGATCAAACGGTTATTACGGATCGGATAATTAGTCAAATAAATTTATGACAATTAATTAACATTGAATTTAAAAACCTTAATAAATACGAATAGAGTGGGTAATTTGTTTTTAACTTGTTGACATAGTTTTGTTAAAATAGTTCTTATTTAAATAGAATATAAATTAAAAATTCATTTCTTGAGTTTTAAATCTCATTCTTGGATGTATATTATATTTTTCTTTAAAAAATGTTAATCAGCATCATAAAATTTAACTCTGCAATAGCTTATTGTTTACAAAAATTAAGAGTTCCAATGTCCATTGATTTTTACAAAGCAAAGCTTAAACACAAACAATCCTCTCTACTATAAGTTTTCGTTTTTTTTTTTTTTTTTTTTTATTAAGGAAATAACTTTGTATAGACTTTAATAATAAATAAAAATAACAGTAATTATTTTGTACTCAGTGAAAAACAACTCTCTCTACTAGATGTACTGTGTGATTAATTTTTCCGCTTTGCTTCTTCTTTCTTTTGTTTTAATAGATTTGTTTATCTGTGTTTTATTTGTTTCTAAATTGATATATTTTTTCATGTAGTTTGCTTCATTTTAAATTTACAATTTGTTTATATAAGAAAAGGCTTCGTAGTCAAGAGAGAGAGAGAGAGAGAGTTTCGTGCCTAATGCTTCAACTAGAGAGAGAGAGAGATGGGAAACGGTAGAACATCAAAGTAAATAAAAATTAAATTGTGGGTATGAAATATGAAGTCATGGAGTAGTATTTATTTATTCTTTTTGGAGAAGTATTGATTTATGAAAACAATAAGGGGTAATTTTATAATATATAGGGATGTGCAATAAGTAAATTTAATTCTTTTATAATTAAGAGGTGTGTGTGTTTAGACAGAGAATTAGAAGAAATGTGTTAATAGAATTACTTTTTTTCAATTTCTTATTCAAAATATTAAGTAGTCAAATGGTGGAGATTAAAAAAAAAAACAAGAAATACTATTTCGAAGTATACGAGGTGTGTTAATAGAACTACTCTTCTAAGTAGTCAAATGGTGGAGATTAAAATAAAATAAAATAAAAAAGACAAATACTATATCACTTCGAACATATTTTCTCTTTACCTAATACCATTTTATCACTCTATGGATCCAATGTCACCAAAAAACTTTTAATTGACACAAATTCTTACGATTTTTCCCTATGTAAATACAAATTTTTATTTCCTAATTAAAAAAGTATAAACTTTTATGTTGTATCGCTTTTTAATATTTTTTTAACCACTTAACCTTTTATTCAACTCATGCATATATCTATTTAGAAATGTTTATACACCATTGATTAATTTTGTTATTTTAGTTACAATGTGAAAAAGTGTTAACCTTTTTTTTTTTTTTTCAAATGTTAGCAGGTTGTTTTACATTAAATTAGAAAATGGTGTTAAGTCATAAAATGTCATATTATCAAGTGTAATTAACGCATATCCTTATTTTTAGAATTTTATCTATAACCACTAATATTAACAAATAAAGAGTAAACACTGAAAATTCTTTCATATATATATATATTTATATGAGAATTAAGATAAAAATTATTGTTAACACTATTCTTATATTAAAAATTGTTGAACTTTATGATTTGTCGGCTCTAGAGTTTGTTTCAAATAGGGATAGGGAGTGGGACCAAGGTTACCACTTATCTACTTCATCCAGGTCCTTCCTCCCATCCTTAAAAAGTCTCGAGATTAATTAGAGGATGCACTAATTTGAAAGGATGGTGGGGCAGAGAAATAAAGGATGTTGGTGAAGTAGTGGGAGCACTAACAGAGCATCACCAACAACATCCTTTTTTTCCTTCGCTTACTGTCCTGGAAATATCCAATTGTCCTCTTCTAATTACCATGCCCCTGTTTCCGAATCTTGAAGAGCTGAAAATAATCGACACAAGCTCCAAACCACTAGAACAAACAATCATGACGAAATTGAAGAGTGATGGTGTTGCAACAACATCATCAGCATCTTCTTCATCCTCTTCCTCCTTCTCACACACCAAATTGAAGGATTTACAAATCTGTAATGTCAGTGATTTTGAATCCCTGCCAAAATCCATAGAAAACCTCTCATCACTTGCATATCTTTTAATTTTAGGATGTAGTAATTTGACCTCACTTTCAGAAGAGATAAGCAGCCTCTCATCACTTACAGATCTTATAATTGTAGGATGTAGCAATTTGACCTCACTTCCAGAAGGGATATATAGACTCTCATCACTTATAGGTCTTATAATTGAACGATGTAGCAATTTGACCTCACTTCCAGAAGGGATAGGCAGCCTCTCATCACTTACAGGTCTTAAAATTGTAGGATGTAGCAATTTAATCTCACTTCCAAAAGGGATAGGCAGCCTCTCATCACTTACAGGTCTTACAATTGAACGATGTAGCAATTTGACCTCACTTCCAGAAGGAATATGCAGCCTCTCATCACTTACAGATCTTACAATTTTAGGATGTAGTAATTTGATCTCACTTTCAGCAGGGATAGGCAACCTCTCATCACTTACATATCTTATAATTGAAGGATGTAGTAATTTGACCTCACTTCGAGAAGGGATAGGCAGCCTCTCATCACTTATAGGTCTTACAATTGAAGGATGTAGCAATTTGACCTCATTTTTCAAAAGGGATAGGCAGCCTCTCATCACTTATAGGTTTTAGAATTATAGGATGTAGCAATTTGGCCTCACTTCCAGAAGGAATAAGCAACCTCTCATCTCTTACAGAACTTATAATTGAAGGATATAGCAATTTGACCTCACTTCCAGAAGGTATAGACAGCCTCCCATCTCTAAAGTGGGTTAATGAGAAGTATTGCCCTCAAATACTAATGACCGCATTGGCTGACTACCTCCTACAGCAAAACAGAGAATGATTGTCAAAGTCTAATGCTCCTTTACTTCTCTGAGGTTAGTTCATCATATTCCTCTAATTTATTCACTGTCATGGAAAAGTAACATTTGACAAAATTTGTGTTTGATTAATTTTGTAAGAAGACAAAAGTATTTCAAAATTGAATTAGTTTCATCAATGTAAAAATGTGTCTATCTAAAAGGAATGAAAATTTGTTGTTCAAAAATATTTATTTCCTTTGGTCTTTTCTTTTTATTTCAGGAATTCAAGTTCTGCTAGTTGAGGGAAAAAAACAAAAAGACAAAAAACAAACTGGGCAAACTATGCAGATCAGAGGTCAGTTATAAGCTTTTCATGCTCTTTACAATTTAGAGCTTCACAATTGGTGGTTGAAATACTAATCTGAATTTCATTACAAGAATTTAGTGAGGAATTAATTTGTTTCCACTTTCCTATGTCGGCTTACAATTTTTTGTTTCTTCTTTTTTTTTTGTATTTTTGTCTCTTTTTTGTTCTTTTTTTTTCCTTCTTTGGGGACTTTCTACTTTTGATATTTTTAAACATGGAGTAACCAAAGCAGCGAATAGTTCTTTTAGTTAAATTTTTCCTTTTTTTAACAAGCAAGTGTTGACTGGATTTTCAGTTATCCAACAGAAAAAGGAGCAATTAGGCACTAATGATGTTCAACATTCTGTCATAAATTAAGGTGTTTTATATCATTTTTGCTCTGTGTCATTATTTAGAGGCAAGAAATATTTACTGAGAAATTTCTTACTAAAATTAACATTATTTTTCTTTTAATTCATTCATAGTTGCTGTTTGAACACTAATTTGAAACCAAGTGTCCCACAAGTTCTCAAACTTTCTTCAGTTTCCCAGTTTATAAAGTTTTCATTTGTGTCAAAGTCATTACTTTAAATGTATGAATGACAACTGTAATGCCAAGGGCTACCGAAGATTATTACACGTCGTTTTATTAAAACAAGTGATTTTCTATTTATCATGTTTCATATAGGTAATCAAGCTGTGAATAAATTTGTAGGTTCTTCGATCGACGTGTCATCCTAATTACAGTGTTATTCTTCACCAAATTTTATGTGCCTCATTTTGGAGGATGTATGCCCTAGTTATTGATTTGTGCTTGTGTAAGTTTTGGCTGTTGTTTAATGAAGAATTTTAATTCTCATGCGTAGTTTTGACTTGGGATCATGCACTCTTTTTCGTTGATGGATTTTTTTCCCTTTGGGTTTTTTCCATTCAAGGTTTTAACGAGGCGTCCTTTGCTAAGGATTAGATCCCGTGATTTCGCATATCATAAGCATCTTTTTGTTAGCTCGGGTGTTTCACTGACGTCTTTTGTATTTTACACTTCTATGCATTTCGGATTTGTACGCCTATATATGAGGCATGTGTTTTAGTTTCCTAAACTGTCTGTATTCATTCCTTTTTATCAATAATAAATGTGAGTGGGGAAGCTTGGCATGGGATGGGAATGTTAGTGGATGCCAATCTAATTGGAATGTGCTAAAATTCCTTGATACTATTGCTCTCTCTATTTCTTTTATCTATAAAATAGATTTATCATTTTATTAAGAACTTTTTCGGAGTTAATTTACTTTTGGAGTTCACATTCAAGGTATCATATCGAAATAATCTTTTGTTTTTGTTTTTTTTTATACTTCATCTGATTTACTAGATGAGATATAAAGTTAAACCATCCAAGTGAATCAGAAGTTTGAACTACTTTACCTAAAAACTAGAGGAAGTCTCCATCTTCTCACAAACTTCAATTGCATTGACAATTTTAGTAATTCGCATACTCGAAGCCCATATTAGTATTCCTTCTTGAAGATCTTAGTTGATTCTTTGGATTTGATGTATGATTAATGTGAATAAGTTGTAGATTGGACATTGACGAAGATCACTTAGGACCTAACCACGTAAACCGGAGTATCATATTCTCTTTAATCTGTTCTAATTTTCTTGTGTTATTTGTTCCTGTGTGATTGATTCTTGAAGTTAGTTTGTTCACAAAAATTAAAAAATAATAAGAATAATAATAAGATGATATAGGGAGAAATGAATTTGAAACAGTTAAAGTCTCTATCACATTAGAAGTGTACATTAGAACCAGATTATGCATATTTGTCTCGCTTAATTTTAGTCGTTAAAAATATAATTATTTTATGAATCAAATGACTTTATCTTGATTATTAGAACCAATTCTTGAATGGGATTATGTATCGAGAGTAGTAAATCTAACTAAGCTACCAATTATGTACAAGCACATGTCTAATCTAATAACAACTAAAGGCAAATTATATAGTCAAAACTCGATGAAGTATGAACTACTGTATTACCTTCAAAAATAAAATAAAGGTGGATAACAACATACAAAAATAAAAAACAAAACAAAAAATTTTGATGATATTTGAGGATTTATAAGGTAATTTTAAGGATTGTCCAAAAAGTGATATTTGATGATTTGTAAGGTAATTTTAAGGATTATCCAAAAAGTGCATACCTCTGAAATTTTGTCTTAGTTATAATGGTTTCGCGATTTTTAACCTTTTATAATATAAATCAAACGTCAACCTAAAATGTCTTTTCAAAATTAACCATGGCATGTTAAAAATATTTTCTAATAAAATACCATATGTATTCAACCAGAATACACTCAATCAATCAGAGTCAACATAAACCACACTCATAATCTCTAATCACAATAGAGCATTCTGATAGACTATTGTTCGTATTTTACCAAAACACGTTGCTATTCTACTAAATTATTTAATATATTCTATCGTAATGCCTTTTTTTTTTTGGTCTACCAAATTTTTTAACATCAAATTGCTTTAAAATATATTATTTTAAATGATTATATTAATTTATCATGTTTGATAATTTATTTATAAAAGAATCATATAAAAATAAAATACTTAGCTTATTAAAAGAATTATATAACTTCCTTAAAAAAATTATATTATAAAAATCAGGAGATTTTTTTAAAAGAAAAAAGAAAAAAAAAACGTAGCCAAAACCATGACGACCACGAGAAAGGCAGATAGAGAGCCGTCGCCGCGCCGCGGCGGCTGCAGAGATGCGAGGTCAAAGATGAGCAAGAGATGCCGAGAGAGAGAGAGAGAGAGAATCATATCCATATTGTCTCTACAGCACTTTCTTTCTTACAAGGTAGAGAACTAACTCTATATTTTCTTGTTATGAAATGAAGAACTGTCAAGTGAGTAGATGATAAACTCACATGTAAAGTATAGGTCCTAATGTTAAATATCAGCCTTCAATTTGGGCATGAAGCTACATATTCTTCATTTCATTGCCATGTAAAATCTATTTTCTTATCTATAATTGAACATTGATTAGTCAACTTAGATTGGAATATGTATTTCATTTCCTCTAGGATGATATAGTTTAGAAAACTTTATGATAAGACACTCCATTGGTTAATTTAACACTTCAGACTGTCTGACTTGAAAAGTCATCAATTTTATCATCAATATGCAATTCCCTTGTCAAGTAATAACAAGAGAGATGACAGATGGCTTAGATAGAAAGAAACGATAAGTGTTCAAGCATTAAACGACACAAAAACTCTAGACTCAAGGCTTTATTTAAATGCACAACATTAACGACATAATAACGCTAACTTCTACTACTAGACTTAGAAAAACGACAACTAGCTTGAGTAAAAAGCTTCTGCATCAACATTACTGTAGGTACTACTATGCAGTTAAATGAATAGAGGGACTGAGATTATGCAGAAAAAATAAAGTTAGAGAGAGAGAAAGTTATAAAAGTGGTAAGATACTCGAACATAATTCTAAACCATCAAAACATTTTAAAATTATATCAGATTGTAGAAAGAGAATGATAATTTGATGAAAATCTAATGGTTCAGAATTATGTTTATCAATAAGATTTTTTCTAAGCTTACCAAAAAGATCCTTTTTCTTACTCTACTAAAGAATTTCTTCTAATATTTAACACATTCTCTTACTAAAAGTCACCAATTTATGATCAATTGGGTACTATCAATGGATCCACAACATATTTATGCCTGGTCTTTTTTTTTTTCTTTTGTTTTAATAGATTTGTTTATCTGTGTTTTATTTGTTTCTAAATTGATATATTTTTTCATGTAGTTTACTTCATTTTAAATTTACAGTTTGTTTATATAAGAAAAGGCTTCGTAGTTAAGAGAGAGAGAGAGAGAGTTTCGTGCCTAATGCTTGAACTAGAGAGAGAGAGATAGGAAACGGTAGAATATCAAAGTAAATAAAAATTAAATTGTGGGTATGAAATATGAAGTCATGGAGCAGTATTTATTTATTCGTTTTGGAGAAGTATTGATTTATGAAAACAATAACGGGTAATTTTATAATATATAGGGGTGTGCAATAAATAAATTTAATTATTTTATAATTAAGAGGCGTCTGTGTTTAGACAGGGTTTGGAGAATTAGAAGAAATGCGTTAATAGAACTTTTTTTTTTCAATTTTTTATTCAAAATATTAAGTAGTCAAATGGTGGAGATTAAAACAAAACAAGTAAAACTATTTCAAAGTAGACGAGGTGTGTTAATAGAACTACTCTTCTAAGTAGTCACATGGTGGTGATTAAAATAAAATAAAATAAAATAAAAAAGAAATACTATATCACTTCGAACATATTTTCTCTTTACCTAATACCATTTTATCACTCTATGGATCCAATGTCACCAAAAAACTTTTAATTGACACAAATTCTTACGATTTTTCCCTAAGTAAATACAAATTTTTGTTTCCTAATTTAAAAAATATAAACTTTTATGTTGTATCGCTTTTGAAAAAAAAATTTTGACCACTTAACCTTTTATTCAACTCATGCATATATCTATTTAGAAATGTTTATACACCATACATTGATTAATTTTGTTAATTTAGTTACAATGTGAAAAAAGTGTTAACCTTTTTTTTTTTTTTTCAAGTGTGAGCAGGTTGTTTTACATTAAATTAGAAAATGGTGTTAAGTAATTTTGTTGCAATTATTTTTAGTTTATTATAATATTTAAGAATAACATGTTATTTAATTTATTATAGCAAGTCATAAAATGTCATATCATCAAGTGTAATTAATGCATATACTTATTTTTAGAATTTTATCTATAACCACCAATGTTAACAAATAAAGAGTAAACACTGAAAATTCTTTTATATATATATTTATATGAGAATTAAGATAATACTTGTTGTTAACGCTATTCTTATATTAAAAAATGGGAGATTCCAACTGATACTCCCTTCAAAAAATAAAAAATAAAAAAACCCTAACGGCTAACGATTTGTGTGTATGACTTTATAAAAACTTTAAAATGCTTTGTTATGTGTGTTGCACGTGCTAACTACTGTTGTGTGTGAATCATAAGATCATTCATACTTATAACAATTGTAGTTCTAGTGTTTTTTTTTTTTTTTTTTGAAGGGTATAGAAGTAGGAGTAGCAGAATAATATAATATTGAAAATAAAATATTAAAGGATCTTTTTTTTCCTGAGGGTATAATAGTACTAGTATTAGTAGTCGAATCTTTATTTATTTATTTTTTTTTTTTTGAGAGACTATTAAAAGCTTTGTTGTGTGTGCCATATGGATATGGGAGATTACAATGACTGCTCCCTCTTAAAAATAAAAATAAATATTAGTTTTGTGTAGACCCCAACGGCTAGTGACCATTTGCAAGTACAAAGGTGGGTACAGGTTTCAGCAAAAATAATAATAATTATAATAATAAAAAATGTTGACTATCTAATTAAATTTATAGGTTACTTGATCATAAATTTTGATTATTTAACAAAGTATGCCAACGTTTCTCATAACAAACCAACTGTTAGTTTCAATATGAACAATTATAATGATAGAATTATTGCATAAGTATATATTTAACTCAATCATAAAATATATATTTGATAATTATGACAGGAGTATTATATAGGTTTATACCCGATTCAACTAGAAAATATATGTTGGATAATTATAATAGCTTTTTTTTTAGATAGATAATTAAGGTTGTTAGATTAAAGTAATGGGAGTTGCCAACGGCAACCACCGTTAAACAAAACATAAAATGGGCTAACGGCTAGAAACCAGAATCCACATTCAAGTTAAAAGTAAAAAAAAAAAAACAAACAAACAGTTCAACAACAAAAAATAAACAAATAAAGTTAGTGGTTTATCGGTTAAATTCTATATTTTTGGTTTCTTCCTTCGTCTCTAAAATGAAGTCACACGCACATGGCTTTTAGTTTGCTATAAATAGTGGGGCAATAGCTCTCTCTTCCCTTCTCACAATAATCTTTGACTTCTTCTGAAAACTCACTTTGCTCTAAAACGTTCCATTTTTTGTACTTCAGCCTTCTTGTTGTTCTCTCTCGCATTCCAGAATCTTAACACCCTTCCCTTCTCACACTGTAACTAGATTATCTTTGGCTCTGATAGTATTAAGCCACTGTCTTAATTTACAGCCTGTTTGTGCTTTCGCTTTCACTTTCGTTTTCCGCCTTCCAACTCAAAAACTAATAACAATGGCCGAAGGAGTACTCCTCAACATTGTTGCAGGACTCGTTGCAAACATCGCTTCCGAGCCTTTCAAAGTGTCCTTGGGGGGTTTAGGACGAGCTCCGCAAACTTAATGACACCCTCTCCATAATCCAAGCTGTGCTTCTTGATGCAGAGGAGAAGATAGAGATCAACAACCAAGTCAAAGTGTGGCTCGACCCTCTTGAAGAGGTTGTCTACGATGTTAATTTGTTGGACGAGTTTCGTTACTGACAACTACAACGCAGAGTGCTTTTTGGTAAGAAAAAGCTGAAGAAGTCACGCATTGTCTTTTCAAGATCATCAAACCAGCTTGTTTTTCGATACAAAATGGCTAAGAAAATCAAACAGATTAGAGGGACACTAGATGAGATTAAAGCTAATCGGGTTTTTCTTGAGTTAAATGAGCGATATGAAGAGACTTGTGCCGCCTCCACAATGAGCTGGAGGGAGACTCACTCATTTGTAATTGATGATGAAGTTATAGGGAGGGATGTTGATAAGAAAGAGATAATAGAGCTTTTATTAGAGAGCAATGTTGAAACTGTAGAAAATGTGTCCATTGTTTCCTTAGTTGGTTTTGGAGGATTTGGAAAAACCATATTAGCCAAGTTTGTGTTCAATGATGAGTTAATCAAAAAGCATTTCGACTAACATATGTTTTGGGTGTGTGTTTCTGATTCTTTTGATCTGAGATCACTTTTGATAAAAAAAAAAATATTAGCTCTGTAACTGAAACAGGCCTAGATCAAAACCTTTCTTTGGAGCAATTGAAAAGTAAGGTTAGGGAACGAATAGAAGCTAAGAGATACCTTCTTGTTTTAGATGACGTTTGGAATGAGGATGTTAACAAATGGAAAACAGTCTTTAAAGCTATGTAGAAAGGGTAGTAAAGTATTAATAACTACTAGGACTAGAACAGTTGCCGCATTGTCAATTCTACTAAAACACATGTGGTAGGCGGTTTGGAGGCGGACAGGTCTTGGGCTTTATTCGAGAGAAGTGGTATTTGGGGAAAGGAATTACGAGCCAACTGCTCATTCCCGTCATCTTGTAGAAATAGGAATTGTTAAAAAGTGCGGAGGAGTTCCTCTTGCTATAACGACAGTAGGGGGACTTTTGCCATCGAACAGCAATTCCTTGCACAGCCTTGAAAGGGAGTTGTTCTACTTTAGGGAAGTAGATATTCAAAGTGATAGTGACGTCCTCTCTACACTTAAGCTTAGCTACAACATTCTCCCTTTGCACTTGAAACATTGTTTTGCTTACTGAGTTTATTTCCAAAGGATCATAAGATCGATGTACAACAACTAATAAAACTGTGGATAGCACAAGGGTTTACTAAAGACGACGGGAATAGAAAACTAGAAGAAATTGGAGATCAGTATGTTAGGATTCTATTATCAAGATGCTTTTTTCCAGGAAGCCGAAATAGGTGAGTTGTTTGAAACTATAAAGTACTGTAAATTGCACAATCTCATGCATGATCTTGCAAGTTCAGTTGCGGGTAAGAGCATCAAAATATTAGATCAAGACCTTGGTGAGTTCGAAAGGAATACTAATATTACTAGGTCAGATAGAGATGGAAAATATAATTTCGAAAAAGTTTCTCATGTTCATGTTGATTTAGAAACCTATAGGCGATTCCAAATACCAACATTGCTATTTGAACAGAAAAAGATGCGCACATTTCTTTTACCCAAGTCAAATGGATTGAGTTTATCAGATTGTGAAGGGGTTCTATCAAACTTTAAGCTCCTACGAGCATCGACTCTTAAAACTGTAAGTAAGGTAGACTTTGCCAGATAGCTGGGGTACACTAAAGCACCTTAGATATCCTGACCTCTCAAGAAATTATCGTAGTATCCAAGAGCTTCCGAATTCCATTGGAGAGTTGCATAATTTGGAAACACTAATCCTTTTTTCCTGTCATAGTCTTGTACGTTTGCCTGATAGCTTGGGTAATCTAAAGAACCTCCGGTATCTTGATCTCTCACATAATAAGTTTAAGAAGCTGCCAAATTCCATAACATGGCTGTCCAGTTTGGAAACTCTAATCCTTTCTCCGTGTCATAACTTCTAAGTTTGCCAAATAGCTTGGATTATCTAAAGCTGCTTAGTTATCTTGATCTCTCAAATAACCAATTCAACGAGCTTCCAAGTTCCATAACAGGGCTGTCTAATTTGGAAACACTAATCCTTTCTTCGTGTCATAGTCTTGTAAGTTTTCCTGCAGGTGTATAAAATCTAAGTTGAGGCATATTAAGATTGATGGTTGTTATAGATTGACTCGTATGTCTCGTTGAATTGGTGGATTGACTTCACTTTAAACATTAGATATCTGTTCAGTGGCAGACAACGATTCTAGTGAAAGCGGTGGACTTGGTGAATTGCGCAACCTTAACAACTTGCGTGGACATTTGATCATCAAATTCAAGAGCGTCGAGGTTACATTTGAGTCAGGGGCTGCACGATATTTGAAGGAGAAGAAATATCTCGAGTCCTTGTTCTTCAAGTTTCCTGTTCAAGAAACGAAGGGGAATGGTAAAGAAGCACTTGCACGCTTAGAGCCACATCATTATATAAATGCCATAGAAGTGAACCACTCTCCAGGTGAGGCATTTCCTAATTGGCTTTCTTTGCTCCCTAATCTTGTTCGATTGACACTATTTAGCTATAAAAATTGCAAATACTTGCCACCGCTGGACCATTTATCTTCCCTTGGGAACTTAGTCTCATGAGTATGCCAGCTCTGGAGTATGTTTCCGAATGACATAGTGATTGGAACCGAGGTGACCGCTTATCTACTACATCCGAGTCCTTCCCATCCTTGGTGAGCTTGTGCATTCAAGAATGAACTAATCTGAAGGGATGGTGGGGGAGTGAAAGCGAGGATTATCGTGAAGCACTAACGGAACCTCAACATCGTTCTTTTCTGAAACTTTCAGAAATAGTAATATACCGTTGTCCTCTTCTACCTTCCTTGCCCCTATTTCCGACTCTCAAAAAGCTGACCATATCAGCACGGCATTCATGTGGCCCCTCTTCTTATTTCACCCAATGGGCATCGCTTCTAGAATGGATAAGCAATCTCAATTCTCTTTAGAAGCTTGAATTTTCTTAATTTGACCTCACTTTCAGAAGACATTTGCAGCCTGCCGTCCCTTACAGATCTTATGATCAAACGATGTATTAAATTGACCTCGATTCCTAAGGGGATATGTAGATATTGTTGAGACATAAAACTGACAGTAGGTAGCAAATTTTTCGGGTTTATAGGATGTATTTGTAGCTGGGACAGACACAACTGCTATTACAATTCAATGGGCACTGGCAGAGCTTATAAACCACCCAAATATCATGAAGAAAGCAAGGGACGAGATTGATTTTGCAGTTGGAAAAACCAGACTAGTAGAAGAGTCCGATATCATCAACCTTCCTTACATCCAATCCATCATCAAAGAGACGCTGAGGCTTCATCCCGCTGCGCCATTAGTACCACGAGAATCTTCCGAAAAATGCACGAATAACGGTTACGAAATTCCAGCAAAGACCAAGTTGTATGTCAATGTTTGGGCTATTGGAAGGGATCCGAAGCACTGGGAAGACCCGCTGGAGTTCAAACCAGAGAGGTTTCTTAGTGAAGAAGGTACTGTAAAGAGCCAATTGGATGTGAGAGGACAGAATTTCCATCTTTTGCCGTTCGGGAGCGGAAGAAGAGTATGCCCTGGGGCCTCGCTCGCGCTACAACTCGTTCATCCCTGCCTCACCCAGATGATTCAATGCTTCGAGTGGCGGGTTGATGGAAAAGATGGCCTTGTAGTTGACATTGAAGAGGGACCAGGGATCACCCTTCCAAGGGCTCATCCTCTAATCTGTGTCCCAAAGGCTAGGCTTAGCCCATTCCATCATGATTTTGTTTTGTTACGGGTTACGGGTTCAAGTTTGAACGCTTCAACATGCATCACAAGATTTTTTATTTTTTTATTTATATATTCCGTACATTATAATTGTAGAGAGAGAGAAAATGGCTTTGGTAGTACTTTTCAGGTATTTGTTTGGCGCAGCTCTAAAACACTTTACCAACAAGTGAGGAACAGGAGAACATGACTTTTTAATATCTTCCAAGTACTTTTTTGGCGCAACTCTAAAAAGTTTTTGTAACAAAGTGACATATAACGTAAGAATTGCATTGTTGCGCTGGAAACCACTAGATGTTTTTATCCTCGACAGGGATCTGTATATTCTCTTACTGTACATTATATATAAATATATTCATAGAAGAATGAAACTCTTGTCCTTCCTTACTAGCCGTTAATATCCGTAACATGATAATTTTTTTAAAATATATTTTTTGGTCTGCTTTAACTTATTTGTCTATTTCACATGTGTGCTGTCCAATTAATATGTAAAAACATCTACAGAGTTTGAAATCTTTATTTTTCAGGACATATTTGTAGCTGGGACGGGCACATCGGCCATCACCATAGAATGGGCACTAGCGGAGCTAATAAATCACCCAAAAATCACAAAAAAAGCAACTCAAGAAATCGATTCCATAGTCGGGAAAACAAAACTAGTAGAACAGTCAGATATTGCCAACCTTCCTTACATCCAAGCCAAAGTCAAAGAGACATTATACGGCTTCACCCAGCAGACCCGTTAGTACTAAGAGAATCATCCGAAGACTGCTAAGTTAACGGCTAAGATATCTCGAAAAAGACTGGCGTGTTTATCAAGTCGTGGGCTATTGGAAGAGACCCCAAGCACTGGGAAGACCCACTTGAGTTCAAGCCGGAGAGGTTTCTTAGCGAAGAAGGTAGCGTAAAGAGCAGAGTTGGATGTGAGAGGGCAGAACTTCCGCCTTTTGCCTTTCGGCAGCGGAAGAAGATCATGCCCCGGAGCATCGCTTGCACTTCAGGTTGTCCAGACAAGCCTTGCTACAATGATTCAGTGCTTTGAGTGGAAATTAGTTGATGGAGAAAATGGCATTGTTAACATATGGAAGAGGGACTTGGCTTGGCCCTTGTAAGGGCTCATTCCTTAATCTGTGCCCCAATTGTTAGGCTTTGTCCATTCCCATTGTAAAGGACCCAGTTATCTATCTATCTATTCATCATCAATAATCAATAATTAAAATAAGAATAGATTTCTTAAGAGCGTTTTTTTTTTTTTTTTTTTTGAGTTTCTTAAGGGCGTTTTGTCCTATTTTTTTCACTTGGTTTAATAAGGTTTCATTTACGGTTTTTTTGGAGTTTCGAGGTTTTTTTTTTTTTTTTTTTTGTCTGTAAGTTTCACAAGAAAGTTTGGTTGTAGCAATTGTAAGATCTATATAGGTATGGGCATTATTTATCTATAGATTGTTTGCCCAAGTTAACTAAATGAACAATGCTAGGAGGGTGGGTCTCACAACATGGGACCCACCAATATGATCAACTTCTTTATTAGTATGATATTAAATATCATTGATATTTTCTAGCATTTTTCTAACTAAATTCAGATGCAGAGTCTTGCACTTATTTGTGATGCAAAAGGAGAGAACCTTGGCTTCTTGTACAATGGAATGTTTTGAAGAACAAAACGGAAGCGTGGACTCAGTCCATTAAAAAACAAAAGGGAACATTAAGATTTAATGAGATTTAGTAATGTGCCTATATTTGAAGGCAAAAGATGAGAGAAATAAATTCACTAGTTAGAGGAACATTACCAAAGGGCTCTTCGTAAATACAAAGGATACAATCATAGAGTTGCATATGTTATCTACGCTATCAAATCTCCTAAAATGAATACTTTCATAGTGAAATATAAATTAATTTTACCCTAGGTCACTACATTAGAAAAAATTTAACCTTTTTTCTAATTTAAAATGATAAACTTTTCCTATAAGTATCATTATCATTATCATTATTATTATCAATATTGTTATCGTTATTGTTATCGTTTTTGACACCATCATCATCAAGAATAAGTCGTAGTCATTAATTGTATCAATGTGAACAGACCATGTGTTTATACCTTGCCGATATGTTTGAACATCAGGACTGTATTTATTACAAGATGGAAGTGATCAATTTTTTTTTTTTTTTAATTTAAAGGTGTGGATATGAACTCTAAAACATGTGATAAAATCAAATATAAAACTACTATTCGATTCAATCGATGTAATCGATTTTGTTATAAGATAATGTTTGATCATGTAATAATGATGTGTCTATACATGTAACGCCCCAAATGCTATCTAACTTTAAGTTAGAAAATTAACATTAGAATTAACATAGATAATATGATGAGATTAGAAATTCTTAATTCTAATGTTATGTTGAGTTATTTTTCTCAGGTGACGCGATGAGGACTCGACGTGCTAGAACAATGTTCATGTCAAATTGATGAATTTTTATATGATGATTTGATAATTTTTATGATGGCTTAAATATATATGTAATAAAGAAATTGTTGCATTTATTTTTGTATGTTATATAAAGCATAATTATACATTATACGATTATCTTATATGTTTATAGATATACACTATATGTGTAAGTATATTTTATTTTATATTGTATATATTTCTTTGTATATATATATGTTAAGTTATTGATTGCCAACGTGTATATATATATATATATATATATTATATGTATATGTATATATATATATATATGTGTGTGTGTTTAATAGGAAATCTGAAGGAGAATATGAAGGGAGGGGATGCCAATCGGAAAACGTGGAAAAAGAAAAAAATAAATTATGTTCGTAATTCCCATTCAATTTCCCTTCTTTTATTTGACAATTTCCTACCGAAAATAAGTTAATGACAGCATTGGTCTTATTATTCCAGCCAATTAGCATTCAATTGATTTCCAATTGAAATTCACAAAGTTTACCATTTTTTTTCTTCAACGCTCAGTCTTGCATCCCTAGCCTCCCTTTCTCTTTCTTTCCCATTCTCTGTCTACTCTCTCTGCCCCTCTCTCACGCACAAACAGAAGGAAAAAAAAAAAAAAAAGGAATCCATCAACCTTTTGATTTGTTCTAATCTTTGGAGCCGAAATAAAGATTCAACAAGGTATGTTTTATTATTGTTTGACGAGGATGATTTTGTTATTTGTTTGGTTTGGGATGCTTCGAGGTCCGATGAATTTCTCGATGAGTTTCTTCGTGTTAGTTTGAAGAAAGGATGAGAAATATTTATCGAATGATGATCGAAAAAAAAAATGGCGATATGGTTGATTTTGTGAACAAGACGAAATTATGGTTTTTGATTTCTTGATTTATGATTCCATTGATACGGGGATTGAACAATTTTATGTGTTAGGAAGATGTCTTAGGGCTGTTTTGTGTATGTGTGTGTGTGTGTGAATCATGTATATTAGGGTGATAATTTTTATATGTTCGGATTTGACCACTGCACTGACATTTTCTAGATTCTAAGACAAGAATTCCAAACAGATTTAAGGGTGCAAATGGATTCTATTTTTAACAAATTTGATATTGTTGGAAAGCCCTAGATGTCTATTTTCTTTTGAAATCAGTTTTATATCCTTTGGAGTTATGTGTGAGTTTTTATGATTTTTCAAATAGGCAGAGGTCGGACTGCCAAGTTCGGTAAAATTTTAATGATCAGATTTCAAAACTGTTTTTGAAAACCCAAACGGTCTCCGTTTTTAACAAAATTGATATTGTTAGAAAACTATAGATGTCTATTTTCATTTGGAATCAGTTTTATATCATTTGGAGATATCTGTAAATTTATGTGATTTTTCAAACAGACAGAGGTCCGGCTGCCAGTTTCGGTAAAAGTTTAGAAATCAATTTCAAAACTATTTTTAAGAGTCCAAACGGTCTTCATTTTCTATGAATTGGGTACCATTAGAAAGATCTAGATGTCTACTTTTATTTAAAATTAGTTTCAGATCATTTGGAGCTCTGTATGAATTTTTATAAATTTTAGAATGGACAAAGGTATGACTGACGGATTCTGTCAAGATTTGGAATTTCATGAAATGGTTTAGTTTTTTTATGTTGTGATGTTATTAAATGATGAAATAGGCCTTTAGGTGCTGTCATGATACGATGGATGTGTTTGATGAATTATTATGAGCATTTGTTGATTTTATTATATTTATTATTCATGGCATGAACGGTTCTAAAGACGAGCACCCGAGACCTCAATCGCGCGTCACCATCGAAAAATTTGAAAAGGTTAAGTAAGGCGTTTATGTAAGTACACTCTCACCTGCAACATGAATTAAAGATTTGATAAGTATATGTTTTGATGTTGATGATGATGTTATGATGTTTTTAAATAACACTTCTCTTATGATGACGTTTTGATGAAAAGTATATATATGGTATGTATATGTATTTTATATTTTAAAATGGCGTTGTACACCCTTGATGATGATGATGATGATGTTATCCGGTGAGCGGACTTTTGTCACCGTTGGTTTGGGATTTGCTACCCCAACCCTTCCGTGACTAGCGCGCTATGATGGTACAACGCCGGGCCCAATATATGACGGTTTTTAAAAGTTAAAAAGTTTTTAAATGATGTTTATATTTATGATGATAAAAGAAAAATGTTTATTTATATTTGTGAGATTCAAGTGTCTTACTAAGCCCTTACTTATATAAGTTAATTCATGTTGCAGATAAAGGAAAGGGTAAGTTATAGTGTTGGAGGAGCTTGGAGCGGATGGCGGGAAGATGTGTGATATGAAAACGGGAGGAACGATATCTTGAGATGGACATTTATAATTTCAAATGAAGTTTTGAGACTTTAATTTATTATTATTTAATTGAATGTTTCATATGGACTTAAATTTTATTTCATGAATTGGATTTTGAAAATATATATATATATATCAATAATGAAGTTTATTTTGATATAGTTTTTAAATAAAAAAAAATTCTATAGTTTTTCTAAAATTATCTAAGTAAAGTTTTTCGTAACGTAAAGATTTTTATTTCAAGCTTAATATTTTCCGCAATTTTATAAGAGATGAATGATTAAATAAGAAGTAAACTGTAACGGTCCGTGAGGGGTCGTTACAATACATCATATATTTATTGTAATATATATAATTTAATATCCAATGTGTTGAACATATTTTGAGATTGAAATTAAGGCAATGATGAGACTATCACGAGAGCTTTTTAATTCACCAAAAAAAAAGAAAAAGAAAAAAAAAAGTGATGGAACATATTTTGGCCACATCCTTGACAGCTATAAGATAACAAATATTGTCCAAATAAGAGGCCCTTCTTTCATTATGTGGAGCCCCACCATGACAAGAAGAGAACACTACTTTTCTGTACTAAAACCGTGTTCATATTTATTTTCCCCTTTCTATATATATAAAAGTACATTACAACTTCTGAAGAAATGGAGGATACATATATATGTATATTTTCAGAGACATGGAAGATCTCCAAACCTTCATCATCCTCTGTCTGGCAACGTGTCTAGTCTGCACCATCCTGGTCCGAACCATACTAGCCAAAAAGCGGACTAGAGCTCGCCTTCCGCCGAGCCCGCCAGCCCTTCCAATCATCGGACACCTTCACTTCCTCGGACCATTACCACACCAAGCTTTCCACAAGATCTCCAACCGCTATGGAACCTTAATTCATCTCTCTCTTGGCTCTGTCCCTTGTGTGGTTGCTTCCTCGACCGAAATCGCCAAAGAGTTCCTTAAGACTCAAGAAACTTCATTCTCGAACCGCCCTCTCCCGAATGCCGTGAATTACCTTTCTTACCCCTCGTCTGATTTCAGGTTTGCCGAGTTTGGACCTTACTGGAAGTTCATGAAGAAGCTTTCCATGTCTCGGCTTCTCGGTGGCCAAACACTCGATCAGCTTCTTCCAATCAGGCAAGAAGAGCTCAGGAGGCTTTTGAAGTCTTTCCTCAAATGGGCTGATGAAAATGAAGCAGTTAATGTGGGTGTAGAGCTGACGAAGCTAACCAATAATGTCGTTTCGCGAATGATTATGAGCGCAGAGTGCGCAGAGAATGAAGACGAGGCCGACGATATCATGAAGGCGGTGAAAGAGACGACCGAAATTTTGGGGACGTTTAATTTGTCGGATTACATTTGGTTTTGTAAGAATCTAGATTTGCAAGGGATTCGGAAGAAGAGTAGGGAAATTCACGACAAGTTTGACAAGATGATGGAGAAGATTATAGAAGAGCATCAAGAGGCAAGGAAGACGGAGACCGAAAAGGGAAAGGTTAAGGCTGTGAAGGATGTTCTTGATATTTTGCTTGAAATATCAGAAGACGAGAGCTCAGAAGTCAGATTGACAAGAGAACGCATTAAGGCATTCGTCCTGGTATGATTTCAAACACAAAATTACTAGTTTTCTTTTTTTTGGTTCATGAGTTTTCGTACATTTTATTTATTTTTATTTTTGCATATAAATGTCGTTTGACAGATTCATTTTTGATGTGTGATGGCACAGTTATGGTGATGTTATTTAGACACAGAACTAAGAATAGCTAAATATTTCGGATTTTCAGGATGTATTTGTAGCTGGGACAGACACATCTGCTATTACAATTCAATGGGCACTTGCAGAGCTTATAAACCACCCAAGTATCATGAAGAAAGCAAGGGAAGAGATTGATTTTGCAGTTGGAAAAACCAGACTTGTAGAAGAGTCCGATATCATCAACCTTCCTTACATCCAATCCATCATCAAAGAGACGCTGAGGCTTCATCCCGCTGCGCCATTAGTACCACGAGAATCTTCCGAAAAATGCACGATCAACGGTTACGAAATTCCAGCAAAGACCAAGTTGTATGTCAATGTTTGGGCTATTGGAAGGGATCCGAAGCACTGGGAAGGCCCGCTGGAGTTCAAGCCAGAGAGGTTTCTTAGTGAAGAAGGTACTGTAAAGAGCCAATTGGATGTGAGAGGACAGAATTTCCATCTTTTGCCGTTCGGGAGCGGAAGAAGAGTATGCCCTGGGGCCTCGCTCGCGCTACAACTCGTTCAGACTTGCCTCGCCGCGCTGATTCAATGCTTCGAGTGGCGGGTTGTAGGAAAAGACGGCCCTGTGCTTGACATGGAAGAGGGACCTGGGATCACCCTTCCAATGGCTCATCCTTTAATCTGTGTCCCAAAGGCTAGACTTAGTCCCCTTCCAGAATACAGTTACGTTTGGTTCCCATCACATTTCAAATTAAACAGTACTTTTTTCATCATATTTTTTATCTTTTCTGAAAAAGTTTTTTATCTTTCTGAAAAAATCAATAAAAATTACTATTTAAACTTAAAAATCTTAACTCAACTCATTCACCAAACACCCCTTTAATATTTTTGTTTAATTGAATTGAGAATGGTCAAATGGAAAAATCCATTGGTATCCTGTGTTTTTCTATTGTCCTTTTTTTTAAAATATATATTTAGAATTTGATTTGTTTTTAAAATCTTTGATTTCGAATTAAATTTATGATGTATTTCTATCTTATTATTTATTTTTAAATTATTGTATTCTCAAATACGTAATTATAATAAATAGATAATGAAGCAGGTATCGAAAAACCCCCTTGAATGAAAAATCTCTGTCCCCGACTCTGTTTCTATCGAGGTAGGGATGGGGATGGGGACAGTAACGGATCCAAGGTTTGAATTCAGTAACGGTGTAATTAAAGACCAACTTTTCAAATTAAAACAATAGGAAAAAAAATACAATTCAAATATTAAAATATTAAAATGACTTTTTAATATTAGAAAGTAGAAGTTCACATTAAAAATTAAAGCTTTTAATTTTTAATAAAAATATACAATAAAGTTAAGCCACAATCTTTGAATCTAAGGGTTAGTTTGGGGTGTAAGTTTGACTTAAGATTTTTAAGTTTTAATAATAATTTTTATTGATTTTTTCAGAAAAAATAAAAAAAATTTTAAAAAAGATAAAAATTGAGTTGATGGGTATAAGTTTAAACTTACATCCCAAACGAGTCCTAAAACAACAAATAAATAGATATAGTAACAAAATTATAAATTTTTAAAACTTTAAAAAATAAATTTAATCTTTTTGTAATATATTATATATGGTTTCTTTTTTATTGTAAAAGGAAAGAAGGGCATTAAACAAAGTTAGAACATAAATAAGTCTGGGACCTCATGTGAAGATCCCAAATACAAGCCACAAAAAGAAATAGTCCATCTAAGATGATAAATTATTCCAATCAAAGAGATAGAAAATAAAATGAATTAACATATAGAAATTAAAATGAATTAACATACCACACTTGTAGAGTTGTAATCTGTAGCGGAAGAAAGAAAGGTCAAAAAAAAAAAAAAAAAAAGTAAATAAGAATCAACAATGGTTTAGACTTTTGTGTTGTACCTTCTGAGTTTGATGTTGATGTAGCCGGATAGAAGGGACAAGGGAGCAGCGAGCACGTGAAGAGAAAAAGGGACAAATATATTTACATATAATTATATATATTTATATATGGGAGAGTGAGAAAGACAAATCATAAAGCAGAAGGGATCTGCAAAAAATGATATTATTTGATGTTTTTTAAAAACGTAAAACAAAAAATTCTACCTAATTAGATTTGGATAAAAAGTTCATCAGTTAACTCAACACAAATTACAAAAAGCCAAACAAAAAAATACTAAAGAGACCAAATTAGTGGGGCACAAAAGGTAAGTCACTTAAAATTGGCTTATATTATTTTTTTTATTTCCTTAGTAGAGGCACGTATTTTCACTAATTCCTATATAGATCCGTACCTAAATGGGGATGTGAATGATTTTGGGACAGGGATGAGGTAATTAAAAAATAATAATTAATTTTCTTATAAAAAAAATTAATGGCTTAGATTATAATTAAATCTTTGTTATAATTAATCCCAAATAATGCTATTCGGCTCCTTAAAAATTTAACTCTGCACGGCTCCATTTGAAGGAAAATCATAAATGCTTGGTTGTCTCAAATCGATTAAAGGATAAGAATGAAAACAAGTTGACAAGTTCCACTTCATTCATGCATGCACTGATATTTTTTGGGCAGTAGATCGTGCCATGTGTACGGATCCTTTGCGGAGTTAGTTTTTCCAGAGCCAAAAAGCATTAGTCAATTAGCCATCCTCAAAATAAATTTTTGGATTAGTCATTGCCTAACTTGCCCAGTTGCCATCCCTAAACATTGCACATCCCGGCGTACAACTCGATTTTATCTATTTATTATTCATTTGAAAAGGAATCTCAGTTTAGTTTAAGTATTTTTTTTAAAATGTATAAATTATAAAGATAAAAATGACATTATATTTTTGAGAAAACAACTTTAATGTATTAAAGATGACGTCTTTTAAAGTATTAGGTTACATTATAATGTCATTAAAAACATAAGGAGTTCTAGAATGATGCAAGGAGTAAAAAAATTTTGACCCATGGATTTAATTTAAACGGTTTGTGGGTTTTGTGCACACAAAACTTATTGTGCATCCAACCACATATAATTGTTGCAACACCCTTGAGAACCAAAAAAAAAAAAAAAAAAGTCGCTTCTGGTGTTCTTCGAATTCACTGGCCGGCGAAGAAGGCAGACCGCGTCGCCGGAGGCTGTCCTACGCTATCGAGTCGTTTGCTGCATTTCCGGCCACCCAACTCACATCGCGCCATCGCCCTTCCACACCGTCCGAGCCCCCTCTGTCCCTTCCAGCTCGCGATTTCAGATCTGCAGCCAAACGGATTACAAATCGTCCGAGCCTTCTCCGTGCTCCAGCGTCGTCCACGAGACACCCCTGTGAACCCCACGTCGATGGAGGGCATGGCTCTTGGTCTCTTGGAGAAAGGAGGTCTCTCCCAAAACCCACCGACCGGTGGAGAAAATGAGTCGGGCCGCCGTGAGATTCGGAGGCCAGCAGAGGAGCTTGCCTATGCTGTCCACCGTGAGCGTTGTAGTCTTCTTCAACGGCGGCGGTCAAGTAAACCGCAGGGAAGTCGGCGATGTCGAAGGTGGTCTCCTTCTTCAACCTCCCGACGTTGGCCTTACTGAGGATGGTGCGCTTGATCAGCGGGCGGTTGCGGTGCCGATCTCGGGTGTAATAGTTGATGTCGTAGACAGTCTCAGGGTTGGAGGTGGGCACGGAGGGCTTGATCTTGGTGGTGGCCAGGCAGGAAAGGTGGTACTTGAGGGCGTCGGGGATGGCGGAGCGGTACTCCAGGGAGGCGCAAGGGTGATCCGAGCAAGCCGTCAAATTTTTCTTCAATCTTCCCTGTTTTGGATTTAATCCGGTGCACCTGTTCTTATTTTACCTTACTCATTAGATGAGACCTCTTTTTAATCCACTCATGTTCATCTTTATTAATGGGCTAAAAATCCTTACGTAATTGAAAATTTTCCTAAAATATAGGATATCAAGTTAATTTATTAAATACTTTAAAAAATAACTTTTTTCACAAAAAAAAAAAAAAAAAAAAGAGAGAGAGAGAGGGGGAGAGAAAATAAAACTTGATTATGCTTCCAAAGGTCAAAATGGAATTGAATATTATATATTAGGAGGTGTTTGATAAATGAGTTAAATTTGAATTAAATTGATGAATTTAAATTTAAATAATAATTTTTATTAATTTTTTAGAAAATATAAAAAAATTTTAAAAAAAGATAAAAAATATAATGAAAAAAAAGTATAATTTAGTGTAAACTAAACTAATTTGCAAACATACCCTTACCTTACCTGTTCCCAACTTGAAATATCACGTACATTGAATTTGAACTGCGTTTTTATGTACAAGGATTGCATGTTCTGTCCAATAAATGCTGTCCCAAATCCTGTCCATCCAATAAAAACAGGCCATGCCACTGAATAGCATTAAATGATTTTAACGAAGGTGGAAACTATACGTCTGTCTACTTTTTGAATTTGAATAGCAATCTTATCGAACAGGTGTTGCTGCAATTCCCTTCCAAGAAGTAAAGTGGTTTTGTAACTTTTGTTCGGAAAAAGCGAAAAATAAATAAATAAATAAAGAAAGAAAGGCAAAAGGAGAAGAAAATGGACAGACTCAAAACTTTGATAACGTTTAAATTTATTAAAGTGACATGGCCTGTTTTTTATTGGGTGAACAGGATTTGGGACAATATTTTTTTTGAACAGGAGTTGCAAGTCTTGTGTGCAAGTGTGCAAACTATTACAACTAGTCTTTATTAGAAGGTCAAGTTAAAAGGTTTATCTGCGGTCAACCTGTCTCATAACATAACATATATGCACTTGTTTGTGGGTATAAAGAAAGAAAAAAGAAAAAAAAAAGTCAAGGTTCATCAGTTTAACTTTAATATTTCAATGCCTTAGTAGTCTGTCATTAAAATATAATAAGTATGATTGACCCACCTTGTACGTAACCGTTTCAAATTTGCGGAAAATATTGGTAATTAAATTAACAAAGTATGAGATTAATAGTTTAAACTCTTTAATGCCACTTTTCATCATTTTGAATATTATTATTGGGGAAGGTTGTGGTAGAGACTCATTGTGAGTCTCTATCCATAAAGTCTTTTTCTAAGTCATTGATTGTGAATCTAACGGCTTATATTCGAGGGTGCACTTGAAGACCCATACAGCCGTTCATAACATAACAAAGTTCGGGGAAAAAAAAAAGGGAAAAAGGACGAAGAGGATGGTGAACCCGTGGGGGAGGGTGGGTCGAAGAGATGTGAAGTTGCAGAGTTGGTCGCCTCCAAAGCAGGGTAAATCGCGATTTCTCTCCACTCCATCCAGTTCGAAGTCGTTTGCTTTGGATGTTTGCTGGAAAAAAAAAAAAAGAAAAAAGGATGAAGAAGATGGTGAACCCGTGGGGGAGGGTGGGTCGAAGAGATATGTGAAGTTGCAGAGAGAGAGTTGGTCGCCTCCAAAGCAGGGTAATTCCCGTTTCTCTCCACTCCATCGATTGCAAAATCGTTTGCTTTGGCTGTCTTCTCTCCAAGGTTTTTCTCATTTTCTAACTTTTCGGTCTTCGTTGATTTATTAACTGCATTTTGGCGTGAAAGTTTGGAAGTCTAGTGATGTGAATTGATTTTTTTTTTTTTTTTTTTTTTTTTGGTATTTTTGGTGGGGTTTAGATTGGTAGTAGATTGAGTTGGGCGAGGAACCATGCGGCTAAAGACATTAAATTTGGCGTAGCCAGAGGAGAGAAAATGAAAAAAGAAAAAAAAAAATGGTAAGAAGAAGGGGCCGAAAACTAAGATTAATAACTCAGTGCATATGAGATTTGCGGACGAGTGGGTAGCCAGAGGAGAGAGAAGGACAGAGAGAGAGATCGAGAGAAAGGTTAGAAAAGAGAAAAAAAAAATTCAGAAAGGGAGGAACGATACTGATTGGTTGCAAAAAGGGTTGGCATCAGAGGGATTTGCTGGTAGAGAGAGATCGAGAGGGGAAGAGGCGAGGAGAGAGGGAGATCGAGAGGGGAGAGAGAGATTGAAAGATCCACCTTAATTTTTTTGTATTCTAACTTTTATTAATGTGAAGATAAAATTGAAAAAATGACTTGGTCGCCCAGCATCATGTATATTGAAAGATAAATAAAAATTGCTAAGTCACCATCCGCGAAATGTGTTTTATTTTTTTAAATGAAATTCAACCGTTGAACAGTATCGAGTTGATTTAGGGAAAACGTTAATAATATTTTATGATAAGAGATAAAGTATTTGATAGATTACAAAAGAGATAAGTTAGATCATATGTTTAATGTTAACGGTTCAATCTGTAAAAATCTTTAGCTTTCTCCATTTTTCTCTTATAGCTCCATTTCGTTTACCTCTTGACTCCGTAGGCCTCGTATTCTTCTTTGTTGCTAATAAATGTCATCAACCAAAGCTTTGTTTGGATTTGCGTGGGAACACACGGCATCATTTCTGGTAAGTTTATATTGTTCTTTTGCTGTATGCTGGAGTCCCCAATATTCAATCCGTGGCTCGTAAGATAAAGAGAGACAGAGAGAGAGAGACAGAGGTAGAGAGAGAAACAATTATGCTTATGGACTTGTTATATGAACTGTTGGATCATGTTTAAAAAAATGACAACAAAATAATTAAAAAGAGAGGTCCATCCATGTTTGAGCCGTTTTGCGACTTGTTAGAGAAGTCTCATTCAATCAAAATAAGATTGGGAAATTTTGTTTTTTTTTTTTTTTCAGTTATTATTACATATATATAAATATATATGTATATGTGTACACATGCACTTGATGGATAATGTGTAGTTGAAATATTCGTTGATAAGTAGTTGACCAAAAAGTTTGAAACCTCTTTTGGAATTTATTAATAAAGGAAAAGACCATTCTTTATTTGAGGAGAGGATGGACAAATCAATATAGGAAACTGTTCATAATAATAATGTGTTAGTTGTGGGTGAGTACTTTGAATGACCATTTGAATAATTTTATAGGCATGGAGGATCACGGTAATAACCAAGTCATAAGCTTTATGACGAAAGTGATTTCGGAGATGAGTGAAATCAAAGGGGAGCTGAGATCATTAAACAGTGGGTTGATTTCATTAAGAGATGATCAGAAAAGATTCGAGTATCAAACCCAAGAAGCTTTACAATATATCATGAATGGATTGAAGAGAGTTGAAGGTTTTAGCCAGTATGGTGGCGTTGATGGCTCAGGTAAAAAGTATGAAGGTAGCATGGACAATTTGCATAAGAAGCACAGTAGTTGCTTTGCAAAAGGAATCAATATTGAAAACAAAAGAGCTCGGTCTGCTTTTGCAACAGATTTTTGTGCAAAGCGTGAGATGTCAAGTGGTCTAAACAGCAACCGGGAAGTGAGTTGATAAATAAGTCATTGAACTGTATGATGGTGTTGAATATGTTTTTTTTAAAAGGTAGTTAAATTTTAAGTTTGTAATTCCGTTGTCAGGGTGAAGCCGTGCAGGGTGAAGCCGTGCGTCGAGTGAAATTTACAACTGCTTCGGTGATAAGGGTAAAGATGTTGTTTTACGTAAAACAACGGTAAAAAGTATTCCCTTGGAAAATTAGTTTAAGGAATTGTTGTTGTAAAAATTAATATGTAGGTAGGCATATCGTCCGATGTGAAGAAATCTAGTAAGAGGTTCGACAAGCCAGGGGTCTTTGATAAAGCTGGTTCATGCCCAAAGGTGTCTTACAAATGTGGACCGTACCATCTTAGCAAGCCACTTGTTGATGTCGACCAAGCTGCTGTGTTGGAATACATATTTGATGAAAAACTAGATCCGCTGTAAGATATTCTCCAATTTATTATCGCTGAAAAAGTTTAAATAATGTTAGAGTAATTTTTGTTACCACTCTTACTTGTTTCCATAGTTATAGTTTGAGATTTTATTTGGTGAATTAGTGAATGTATAGTTGAAACATCGAGGAACTACCTAAATCGACGTCAAATGCTATGTTTGAAGCCCGGATGTTGGTTGGAGGGAGAGGTAAGTGGTTGTATATTCGAGACAGGGTAATATTCCCATGAAGGAAAAAATTGTTTACAGTGGCTGAAAAGTTCATACAATTAGGTCATAAATGTCATCATGGAGTTCCTGACAGATTGTGAACGGATTGCTACAAGGAATAAAGCACAGACTTGGTATTTGAACACGAGAATGAACGTAAGTGGTAGCGAAACCGTTATGTTATTATGTCGATGTGATAAGAGTTACTGTAAGTTCACTGTGATGATAGTGGTATTCATTAAATTTAAGAGCGAGGCAATGGGCAATCCTCTAGATGTCAAAGATTTCATAAGGAGGCACCGTTATCAGTCATTTTTCATGGGCCCTCTCGTGCATTGCCGCAAGGTTGTGTTAATAATGCGCTATATGCACTTTTATACATAATAATATATATATATATATAGTAGTAATATCAGTGCAATATTGTTATTAACTTCTATAGTTTTGCAGATTTACGTTCCAATCAACCCGAGAAAACATTGGATTGTTATGTTGGTTGGGGTGGATGACGAGGTAGTGGAAATCTGGGACTCGTATCTTTATGGTTCGAAATCAACAGGAGAAGACTTGGTATATGATGTCGTAAGTGCTTTGACTATTGGTTGTCTCTTAAAATTTGTTTTTTTTTTCCTTTTCAGGTTCTCAAACATTGCTGTAATCTATTTCCTTGCTAAATAAATCATAGTGGTATTTAGTATGTATGATAATAGTTTAATGACGATTATAAGTATGTCAGATTTTTTGAAAATAGATTTATACAGGTTAGATATGAAGAACAAGTAAGGGTTACAATGTGGGAATTTCTGATTTGTTATAAATTTAAAGAGGGAAAAACAATTATATTATTGGTTTCAATAATATAATTGTCACTTTTGTATTACAGCTCACAGTCTTGGACGAGGTCTTGAAGGATGAGATCGGTAGTACGAAGCCAAGTGGTTGGTCTTTTAGAAAGTTCTCTATTAGATACCCACACACTGTTCCACAACAGCCAAACTTGTATGATTGTGGTGTGTTCGCGATAAATATAATGGAGAGTCGGGATATTTCAGAGCTGACAATTGGAAAAGTAAGTATTGCACGATCCAAAGTATTCTAAAACTATGTCATGGAGGTCATGTTCTGACTCATATCTTGTTCTCAGTTTCACAGCGAGGATGAGCGTGCTAGATTGGTTTTGAAGATGGTAATGTCTAAATTCAATATGAAGTACGGTCCGCTGGTTGCAAGTGCGATGAGGCACCATGACATGCGAAGCAGCAATCGTAATGTGAACGTGCTTAAGTGAAGACGAAGCAATTTGATTTGGCGTGGTTGCCAAGTTTTGATGACTTAGGTTCTGGATTGTTGATCAGTACTAGTATAAGAGAAATGGCCTAGCGGTAGATTGGTTCACGTGAAAGAAATTATCAAACTTGTATGCTAAGTAATGTTATGAAAGCCATCACCTTTATAGGTTAAGATTGTTGCAGGGTGTATATATGTAACATTACTATTTTGAGCAAGCTGAATTATGTACGGGTTTTTGTACAGCGATGTTCATTTTTATGTTGAGTCATTAATTCGGTTGCTTTTTATTCAAGATTTTGACTGTGTGAGTTTTATATGCAATTTATTGTGCCATTGATGGTTAATTCGAAATTGTTGTTGTTGCTACATGTGTATCTGAAGCACTTGTGTGACTCATTATTAGGTCCAAGTGGTTTGGTATTTGGTCTCGATGAGGTAATCCCAAACTCGATTTGAAAAGATACACACATGTTATATATTTTTTTGAAGTTAAAAGATTTGGCTGGTGTATACTTTACTAAAAAAACTAATGGTGTTCCACTGATTTGTATATCCTAAGACAACTTATATAGTGCGTGTGTAGGTTTCCTATATGTCGGTTATGTTTCCGTACAAATGTCTTCCCGCATTTGGCACACAGTTGCATAATGGCACAGTTATATTGTTTTTACCGGCTTTAAGGTCTACATATTAGAAGTTTCGTTAAGCATTGCATATATTACATTCACTAGTTTTTCCAACAAATATCATGTTCATCGGACATGTTCATGAACACATAGGAACTTTGCGTACAAATATAGTACATGTTTATTCATCATCGTCGTCTTCGTTTTCTGGAGCCGCACGAGGATCAAAATGAGCTATCACGGTCAGACTAATTAGTGGCCATATGGTGTTCCCCACCAGCAGTTGCTATATCTGCTTTCATCGTATTTGTAAGGTGTGTCCAATGACGCACTTGTTCCTCCTAATTCTTGATTGTCATTTTTCATGTGCTTCGGTGTAACTGTCTCTATCAAACTATCCCGACAGTTCTCCGCTTGGTTAGATTCAGTTGTTCTGTCCTCAAACTGTTTACTCTGTACGTCCTCCGCGCCCGAGTCCACATTATTTGTAATATCATCGATATCTGGACTTCCACCATACTTGAGTCCTGATGTTCTTGCCTTTGAAAGTTGACAAGTTGCCTTATTATGGCCTAGTTGTTTGCATTCTCCACATCTTTTCTTCCTTGCTTGGCATGTGAACGTGCTGGAACTCCCTTTAGTTCTTGAGAATATTGGATTCTTCACACCTGCTGCTGGTAATGGATTACTACTTGCGGTCTTCATGGCTTGTCCACCTTGTGCCAACCAAGAGCTTCTGAGTGCATGACATATAGATTCCAACTTTACTTTCGTATTACGGTATAACATTTCATCACCTGTGGCATACCAAGCAATATCACTACATATCTGAGATATATCCCCAAACCAGGAGGCTTCATTGCTCTTTTGCATTTGGTTTGTCACTCCAGATTCATTTCCTATCACCATTCGCTTCGCATGTTTTGTCCAGCGGCTTAATATCATGTTCTCTGGAAGTTTGGTCATTTCCAAAGACTTCATAGCTGAAAATATGTGTCGACATGGATAACCCTTGCTTGCAAACATGTTGCATTCACACTCGAACTGCATACCATCTTTATGAAATGTGACACATCGCAAATATGTTTCAGCCGCATACTTTCGCAGATAGCAAGTAATGATCCCATCTTCTTCTTCATGTCCTGTCACCATGTATTTCCCCTCCCTTTTCATCTCTGCTCGAACTTTGAAAAACATTGTTCTTGTGTAGCGTTCTGCAGCTTGTTCCTCGACAGCTTGCATATTGGTTTGATGAAGTAGGGGTTTGCTGTTTGATGAGTCAAAGTCGTCCTTCATCTCCTTGGATCGCATCCATGAGAGAGACATGTCCAGACGACGGACTAAGTCATAAAGCTTTATCCTCACCCCGACATTCTTCTTCAACAACGCATTCATTCCTTCACATCTTTGTGTGGTAGTCATGCCAGCAAAGAAATTTCTCCTTAAATAAGTTTCTGCCCAACTTGCCCGCTTATCAAATAGACTTTGCACCCAGTCATTTTCACGCAGCCGAAGTTCGCTAATTTGTTTTTCCCATTCCTTCTCAAACTGTATGGGGGAAAGCAACCTCTTCATAAGCCTCTTCATAGCCTGCAAGAACCTCACATCCTTTATATTTTTTATTATATTTTGCTCAATATGCCAGCTACATAAGCGATGAACAACACCAGGCATAACCACAGCAATTGCCTGTCGCATAGCATTGTCTCCGTCTGTTATAACAGTTAGTGGCTTTTTCCATTCCATGCACTCCAAAAAGGACTCAATTACCCATTTATACGTGTCGACAGTTTCATCAATTAGAAGTGCAAATTTTGAGAATGTTGCTTTCTTTATAAACAAGTTCACTGAAAATGTTTGGTACGATTGAACGTCTGAAGTTTAGTGTGCTGATATTTCTCGTCAATATAGCTCCGGCAATAGTATTTGTATATCTTGGACGGTTCAGGACGGAATAATTGCGTTATGTTTGCCGTAATCGAAGTTTTGCAGATTAAATCCATTGTCCACTTCGATAGTTATTATTGTTACTTGTAGCGTGGCATAGTCGTAAACAGACACTAAAAACATTTTATTACATAACTTGAATGGTCGCTGGGTTACATGTCAAGCCTGTGCTGTTATACGAACCAGATATTTACCTACATATACACAGATTTTTGGACAAAAGATTGCCTCCACGGTAGTCAGCCATCTTACTACTTCCTATATTTACATACTACCGCTTAACCGATTCAAAATATTTGGGCCACACCTTACCAAATCCCACCCCAGCGATCCACAAAAAAAAAAAAAGAGGAACGTCACTCCTCGCCAAGTTCGTTCAGGAGGCTTAGGATTTTATTGGCATTCGCGTCCATCTTCTCGAGCAGAATATCAACCTTCTTCAAAGCCTCTTCTGCTGCTTCGATATGAGCAGCAAATTCGAGCAGCTTCGCGTCCGTGTCGTCTAACTCTTTCAGCAAAACTTCCTGCATAGCCACAACTTGGGACTCCAGCTTTTCCATTGCCACTGGGGGGCAACTTCAATTTTTTTTTCAATCTCTCTAAATTTGGGTTGCTGGTGAAGTTTAGTGTGACTCTGTATATATAGGATAACTTATATATGGGATTTACACCACCGCGCAGGAAGTGATGGTTCATCAATTTTTGGCAAATAATGTTTCTTTGATAAGTTGCCTTATTTTCCCGTACGTCATAATGATGTGACATATTCCTTCGAGTAAAATTCGGACAAATTAATGTGGGGCTCACATACTTTCACTTCCATTCTAAGATATCAACCTTTCTAAACTCTTCAATGATTCTCATTTCATACTCCGAATTCCTATTTCTGGAAAATAAACAAGCCATTAAGGTCCCAGTATAAATACCTATCGCACTTTGGTGACGACCGGAAAATTCAAATTTCCTTAAGGCGCCAAAATTACCGTGCCTCTAATTTTGTACCAGACTAACAGGTCCCAAATTTTCGTTTGGGAGAATATAGGCATTTTAAATCAAAATTTAACAAGTATATTCACTCTCCCTGGTCATTATTCCCTCACACAAAGCTATATACCCTCACATTTCTCACCCTCCTCGCACACTCTCAATTTCACCTTTTGAACCAGAGCCAGACACTAACCGTCTCTCTCTCTCTCCCTATCTCGCTCACACCTTCGCTCCCTCTCTCTCCATTTGTCACACAGACAAGATTTCCTTTGCCCCTCCCAAGCCCCAGCCAGTCGCTCCCCGCCTAAAGCAGCCGCCGCTTCCGCAGTCGCCCCCGCCTGAACCTCAACGCGCGCGCTCATTATACTGGAAGAGAGAGGCAATATTTGTCTCTCAATTTCAGACCCGATTTCTGTCGAGAATGTAAGCTTCAATTTTATTGTCTTTTTATATTTTATGGTCATTAAGGTTTTCGGAGGGTTAGGAATTTGTCGGGTTCGGATTTGGGTTTTCCTGTATCCTCTAAAAAACCGGTAAATACATTTCTAAGATTCACCCACACATTAATTCGTCGTGATTATATGTGGTATTCACAGAAAATAAGTAGATTCAGGGGTAATTTAGTGATAAAATTAACACTTTGGTAATGCAACAAAAAGTTTAGATGCGGTTTTAATATAATGCATGGTTGGATTTGATGGACCAATTGGTGGATGGAAGTTTGGTGTTATATATTATACAAACTTCTTACACACAATTTCGTCTACGCTCTGATATGACTAAAAAGGGTAAATATTCATACGTTTCTGCTCACCAAGTTATTTTGTTATTTTAGATATATATAAACTCAATGAATACCTTCCAAATTTTTGTCATAGTATGGTTTGAATAGGAGCGGTCAGGTAGAAGTGAATGGTTGAGAGGGATTATACGTATACAGTTGAAGTTGGGATACTAGAGATTATGTGACTAAGATTTTGTGGAAATATGGTAAAATAAGTAGTCGACCGTAAAAGTTAAATAATGGTTGTGTAGCGGGGTATTTATAGTCTGGAAATGGCTTTGGGAATTGATTTTCATTTTCCTAAATTAAGCTGAAAATAAAAGGAGGAAAAAACAACACGTCGTTTTTTTTTCCTCTGTTTCAAGATTTCGAACAAATTTTGTTTTGGCCTCAGTGAACATAAATGATGCTTTTGCGGAGTCACAAGGGAGGGTGACGAAGACTGACCACAGATCAAGTCATCCAATAACGTCATCTAAGTTACACAATGGATCTGAGTTACTTCCTTTCCTCAACTTAATGAAGTTTCAATATCTATCTTCATCTCTCAGCGAAGTTGATATATACACGTATACATCGGAACTTAAGGATGAGATCGGTTGCAGAACGATTTTGGTCAGCCGAAGCATGTTTGCTTTGCAGGATCGGGAGGCCATAACCCAACTAGATCTTTCTGTACCGGTGTGTAAGAAATAAGAAACTCTACAACTTACAAATATATAGGTATATATATATCTATATATTGTATCACATGCTTGTCTTGGTTTTCACTCCTTAATCCTTTTCGTTAGGCAATGCTCAACTTCTCTTTTGAAGTTTAGCTCCCTTTTCATTTTTGCAGACCATAAAATAAGGTTCTGCATGAAAATTCTTAAAGGCTATATTCAACCTTACTAGATGGTTAATTGTCTTAACTCGTATCTTTTCCCATTCCATGGTACCAATTCATTGTTTGCCTGCTCAGGTCTATCCTTGTCGAAAAGGTTCTATAATAGACAGAGCATTGGTGAGAAGCCTTGGTGGCAAATAGTTGTTTGAACTTTTCTTTCTATAATCGTATGTTCCGGCACTCTTTCATCTGATATCTGGTTGAAATTTTACAAGTAAAAGTCGAAGCAATGGTACTTGAATTGCATACCGTAATATTGGCTCCCTACAAACCAAATTGTGCATGACAATTGGTATGCACTTTTGTGTAATTGGATTCCTGTGTTGCTTCTTTGTGTCCTGATCAATTTTGTCTCGCAAATATTTGTTATAATCCTGCTTTCCCTTTCTACTTGACAGCAATATTGGGTATTCAACGTACGGCTAGCTGAGGTTATAAGTGATTGACCAAGTAGGAGGGAAAAAAACAACACCCTGGAGCATATGGTCAGGAATAAATTCGTACAAATCTGGCAAAGTAACAATATATGGTGCAATATTGTTTGTACATTGAAGTTTTTGAACATCGTATGGTCTCTTTCATGACATATTTTCAGGTCCTCTTATTAGTATATTGTCATAAATGAAATGTAGAAAAGACCTATTAAACAAATTCATTAAATTGTGGGATGATTATTTAACAGGCTATAATTTTGTTTACCAATTGTCCCTTTTTTTTTTTTTTTTTACCCCTCACGATATTGTCTACATGAATTTACCAATGTTGTGAATGAACAGGGTTAAATTGTACCCTCACAAGAGAAAGTTGAATTTTAATGCTTTGCTTGCTGGTAAAAGACCGGGCATATATGATTCTTCGGAACTGTGTAGTGAACAACTTACTGGATTAATCGGTAATTTGTATAAGGTATACATTATTTTGGAACAAACACTTAAAGATTTCAATATATGAAATGGTCAAGAAAATGAACCATTACAAATTTTCCAAACCCATGTTGTCGAAGATTATATCATGGACGAAAGAGAGACCATGACTACGGTTTCCAAAGTAGGTGAAAGCAGTACAGTTAGCAAACCGAACCCGGAGAAGGAAATGGTTAACAAGGATGTATTTGGTGCGATCGCCATGGGTTGCTTGGTTGGTGCACAGCTGACTATTTTAAGGGAGACAACGGAGATTTTTAGTTAGGTGACCGACAGGGGTTTCGAAGGTTATTACCATTCCCATGTACGCATACTAGCATGTGCCTATCCTTTACTTATACAATTCTCCATTTTTGAATTTCTTATACTTGTAATTAATTTATATCTTCAAACCACTCACAAATTACCCGATAAAATAAGTCCTAACGACAATTAATGTATGTACCTTAACTGTCTTTTACTGTTAATGTACTAGCACGTGCAGGTGAATGTTTTTTCTCCAAGATTTGCATTGACTATTGTATTGCACATGTGATTTGTTTTCTGCTCTTCATGAACAACCAATTTTCTCGTCATAATTGCGCCTGCCAAATTTATTTAGTTATTTGTTTTTATTTTTTCCGTTCTTGGTAGGTAGACATATTTAATCAAGAACTTTGCCCACAAGATCTGAAGATCATATTTCCAGTATCTGCTTAGCAAGAAATATCTGCAACAAACTTTAGAAGCTCAAATTAACATAAAACCTCGTTCATGCGTACATAAAATCAATTGTGTAGGTATAAACTGAGGTTTAAATGGTTACGTTTTTTTTTCCTTTTTTTAACCATTGGTGGTTACCATTCCATTATTAGAGATAAATATAATGTAAAGAGAACTTTTTCTCACGGAAAAATTTAATGGGTCAAGATTTTGAAAGTTAGACAGGCATGTCGATCTCTATTCTTAAAGCCCGACTCACCCAAGTCGGGCTGTTGAACAGTCCTTGTTTTGAATGACAGCATTGAACTCTTCAATTAGTAGATGTGCAAGCCAATAACAACTAATATCTGACTCTCCCCCAGAGCCAAAATAAGATTAAACAAACCACCACAAACTCTTCTTTGTTATTTATAAAAAATTTCACCAATAAGTAGAGTTAAGTAACATGCATATACAGTCTCAATATCCTAAAAGTAAACAAACAAACTCCAATCAGTACAACAAGTTTCACATGTTCTTACCATTCTAATTAACATTAAAACTTATAAAGTATCCTTGTAATATTGTTTGTACTAGAAAATGCTTCGAATATATCTATTACCTATATATAAAAAAACGAATATGCTTTTCGTCATGTCATTAATGATAGTTACGTCAACGTTACATCACTGATTACATGATGGCCCAGTCAACGCTACATTGCTGCTTACATGGTGGCCTAGTCAATGTCATATTAACTTTTTTTTTTTTTTTCCTATTCCGCATGTGCAAATGCAAGTGAAATACAACTAATATATATATATATATATATATATATATTTCTAAGTATAACTCTTGCCCCATCTCTCTCTCCCATGAGACGAAAGAAAAGAAAAATGACCAACAAATATTTTCCACAAGCATTTACAATGAAGTCTCAACCATAAATATGGTTGAATAACATGCATTGTATCTATCACAAAGAAACCATGTTCCTTAACATTATTATTTGTCCTTCCATTCTATCCAACTGGTCATAAACTTTTAAAAATCCTACTTAAGCTTACCCTTCACAAAATTTCTTGACAGTAAACTAGAAGTTTTCTTTCGAGCCAAATCCTTTCCCCGTCCCCGAATTTCCAGCGCCATAACCGCCCCTGTTCGGACCTCGTAGCTGGCCTGCCTCCTCATGAGGAGTTTTTGTCATCCCTACAACAGAATGTTTTTAACTGATTGGCATCTTGTTTGTTAATTGTCACAGAAAATACTTGAGATGTACATTCCAAGCAACATTGAAAAGGGCTTGTTGGCATTTGCTCGCATGTAATGTCTTATGTTCAGATTCATCATTCCAAAGCGCACGCACAAACACACACACACACACATATATATATATATATAACAGTTAAATAGATACAACTAATTGTTCCACATTTGGCGTCCATGACGTACACAATGTCATTTATCATTACTTATATTATTAAATTAGATAACTAACCCCTCTAATCCATACCCAAAAAATGCTTTACAGAGCTTCAGTCTAATTTTAATATCTTAAATAATATTGAATCAACTTTATTATGCCAGTGTCGACCGAATCAAGCTAATGTTCTACTTCAAATTTAACATTTCAATTTCCACCCATATTACAATACAACTAGAAACAAAGATGACATATACAACTGGTAACAAAGAGGACGGAGAAACCGGAGAACCTGCTCGTTGGAAGTCGGAACAAATTTGAAGCTTCACAGATGATGAGCTTCGCAGATGCAGTACCTCCTCTTCCTTCGGTATTGAACCACAATCCGACGGGCGCGGATGAGTTAAGGTGGATCTTTCAATATACATGATGCTGGGCGACCAAGTCATTTTTTCAATTTTATCTTCACATTAATAAAAGTTAGAATACAAAAAAATTAAGGTGGATCTTTCAATCTCTCTCTCCCCTCTCGATCTCCCTCTCTCCTCGCCTCTTCCCCTCTCGATCTCTCTCTACCAGCAAATCCCTCTGATGCCAACCCTTTTTGCAACCAATCAGTATCGTTCCTCCCTTTCTGAATTTTTTTTTTCTCTTTTCTAACCTTTCTCTCGATCTCTCTCTCTGTCCTTCTCTCTCCTCTGGCTACCCACTCGTCCGCAAATCTCATATGCACTGAGTTATTAATCTTAGTTTTCGGCCCCTTCTTCTTACCATTTTTTTTTTTTTCTTTTTTCATTTTCTCTCCTCTGGCTACGCCAAATTTAATGTCTTTAGCCGCATGGTTCCTCGCCCAACTCAATCTACTACCAATCTAAACCCCACCAAAAATACCAAAAAAAAAAAAAAAAAAAAAAAAAAAATCAATTCACATCACTAGACTTCCAAACTTTCACGCCAAAATGCAGTTAATAAATCAACGAAGACCGAAAAGTTAGAAAATGAGAAAAACCTTGGAGAGAAGACAGCCAAAGCAAACGATTTTGCAATCGATGGAGTGGAGAGAAACGGGAATTACCCTGCTTTGGAGGCGACCAACTCTCTCTCTGCAACTTCACATATCTCTTCGACCCACCCTCCCCCACGGGTTCACCATCTTCTTCATCCTTTTTTCTTTTTTTTTTTTTCCAGCAAACATCCAAAGCAAACGACTTCGAACTGGATGGAGTGGAGAGAAATCGCGATTTACCCTGCTTTGGAGGCGACCAACTCTGCAACTTCACATCTCTTCGACCCACCCTCCCCACGGGTTCACCATCCTCTTCGTCCTTTTTCCCTTTTTTTTTTCCCCGAACTTTGTTATGTTATGAACGGCTGTATGGGTCTTCAAGTGCACCCTCGAATATAAGCCGTTAGATTCACAATCAATGACTTAGAAAAAGGCTGTATGGGTAGAGACTCACAATGAGTCTCTACCACAACCTTCCCCATTATTATTATGTTCGTCGGCTTGCGCGGGAGAAGAATGTACTCGCCTAGCAGGACGAAAAAGAGGTCTAAACTCAAGTCCTTGTCCCCCCTCCCCCTCCGCGCAGCCGCAAAAAAAAAAAAAAAAAGCCATTTTAGAAAATGACATTTTTTTTTATTATTTTGAGATATCCTTTCAAAAAATAGGAAAACTACTTGTCAAGGAAAAAAAAAAGGGAAAAGTAATTATTATCTATAAAAAAAATTATGTGCAATATATTTATATTTTCCTTCTCTTAGTAGACATTGAAGTAGTACTCCTTTCCCCAAAAAAAAAAAAAAAAAAAATCCATGGCAGACCTCCAAGGCTACATCATAATCTCCCTAGTCTGTCTCGTTTCAACCATCCTGGTCCGAGCCATATTCACCAAAACTCGAACCAAGGCTCGTCTTCCACCGAGCCCGCTTGCTCTTCCGATCATCGGACACCTTCACCTTCTAACTCCAATACCACACCAAGCTCTCCACAAACTCTCGAACCGATATGGACCCTTGTTCCATCTCTCTCTTGGCTCCGTCCCTTGTGTCATCGTTTCCTCGCCCGAAATTGCTAAAGAGTTCCTTAAGACACACGAAACCTCGTTCTCGAAACGCCCTTTATCGAGTGTCGTCGACCGCCTCTCTTACCCTTCATCCGACTTCACATTCGCGGAGTTTGGACCCTATTGGAAGTTCATGAAGAAGCTTTGCATGTCCCGGCTTCTCGGGGCCCAAACGCTCGATCAGCTTCGTCCGATTAGGCGCGAAGAGGTGAAGAGGCTTTTGGGATTGTTGCTCAAACGAGCTACGGCGAAAGAAGCAGTTGATGTTGGAAAGGAGCTGACAAAGCTTACGAGTAATGTCATATCGAGAATGATCATGAGAACGAGGTGTTCCGATGACGACGATGAGGCTGACGAGATCCGGAAGGTGGTTAGCGACTCGACGGATGTGCTCGGAAAGTTTAATTTGTCGGATTTCGTTTGGTTTTGCAAGTGGTTCGATTTGCAGGGACTTTGGAGGAAAAGTAGGGAAATCCATGACAAGTTTGATGCCATGATCGAGAAGATTATAAGAGAGCATGAAGAGGCGAGGAAGGAGGAAAAGGGAAGAGAAGATCACGAGGCGGTACCGAAGGATTTACTCGATATTTTACTCGAAATATCGGAAGATGAGAGCTCGGAGATCAGATTGACCAGAGAACACATAAAGGCATTTGTCTTGGTATGATTTCAGACACTCTATATTCAGTTTCGTTTCTGTAACATATTTCTGCTAATTTTCTGTTAGCTTAGTTTTTTTTTTTTTGAATGGTTTTTCTAATAATTAATTTCAAGTAAAAAATTTTCAAACGTTGCAAGTTTATGTTTGGACATAATCTAGAAGAGTTTTTTTTTTGGAAGGAATGGAAGAGTTCTTTTGCAGCCGCTGCTTTTCCTGTTTGATAACGATATTCATAATTTGGAATTGAATTGAATTTTTCGTTGGTTCAAAGTCAAAATTTGATTTTCAATAAAAATTAAAGACAAAAAATTTTAAAAAATAATTGCCATTGAAGCCTCCTCTATCTTTCTAACTTTGGACAATATTTCACGTCTTGAATCTAATCTATTCATAGGCAGCATATGATTATGAATTTTAAGTGACGCTATTGTAAAGAAGAAGCGGAAAAAAACTAGGCAAGTATTTTTTACGATAAAAACAATTTATTAAGTTTTATGTTCTTTTTGTTGATTCAACTTAAGTTTAAATTTTTTATCTCAGTTTTTATCTTTTTTGAAAAATGAATAAAAATTATAATTAGTTTTTAAAAAGTCAACCAACTCCAATTAAAAATTTCAACTCCAACCGTAATACCAAACGGAGCTTAATAAATTATCATACTATTTTTGGGGATTTTTTTTTTTGATATGATTATGATATGGACATACGAATTAAAATTTTATCTAGATGTTCGGTTTTATTTTCGTACGCTGCTGTAGAATTCCCTGATGAGAATACTTAAGAAAACAGAGCTAACAAACAAGTAAAATTTTCCGAAATTCAGGATGTATTTGTAGCTGGAACAGACACATCTTCAATTTCCGTAGAATGGGCATTGGCAGAGCTAATAAACCACCCAAATGTCATGAACAAAGCTATGGAAGAAATCGACTCTGTAGTTGGAAAATCCAGACTAGTAGAAGAAACAGATATTCCTAACCTTCCTTACATCCAAGCCATAGTAAGAGAGACACTGAGGCTTCACCCACCTGGCCCAATACTATTCAGAGAAGCATCGGAAAAATGCACCATCAATGGCTATGACATTGCGGAAAAGACTCGGTTGTTCATCAATGTGTGGGCCATCAACCGAGACCCCGAGCACTGGCCGGAAAATCCACTTGAGTTCAAGCCGGAGAGGTTTCTTGGTGAACAAGGCAGTGGGAAGAGCCAATTGGATGTGAGGGGACAAAATTTCCACTTTTTGCCGTTTGGGAGCGGAAGAAGGGGATGCCCCGGAACCTCGCTTGGATTGCAAGTTGTTCAGACGAGCCTCGCCGCGATGATTCAGTGCTTTGAGTGGAAGGTCGACGGAAAAGACGGCGTTGTTGACATGGAAGAGGGACATGGATTCACCCTCCCAAGGGCTCATCCCCTACTCTGCGTCCCGATGGCTAGACTTGGTCAGATTCCGGCATGACTCCTAATATAATAAATTCTACTACATTTTTTTGTTTTGGTAAATGTAAGCAAGCATACACATATTTTCATGAAACAGATCGATCATAAAAGCATTTAAGAGGAAGATATACAAGGAAACGCTTGCTATAATTTGTCCTTTTAATACCATATATGATTGTATAAGAAAGTAGCAAATAAACATCTCATTTCTTAGCACATCAAATAAGCGGTGCTTATATACATAACTAAGGATTCTGAAAGTTGAGATGCAATTTTTTGTAATTTTTCTTATTTCATATGAGTAATTTTAAGTAAAAATTGATGAGAGAAAAGTTTTGGATTTCAACTATATTGAAGTTTAAACGACATGACTTCACCTGTCCTCCTACTAGAGTGCTGTAAAACGACAATCGCCCTTAGTTTAATACATTACTTTTGTTGTGTATTATTTCTTACGGATGGTCGTTTTTTTCTTCGTTGAATTTGCAATCCATTGAAGGCAAAGGACACAGAAATGACAAGTTGTTTTCCATGTTAAGTGTCCTGTTGCTTTTAAATAAAATCGACATGTAGTTGGGCGTTTCATTTTCAATTTTTTATACCGTCTGCTGTTAGACGACAATTCTTTTGTGTTTTATATTGATTCTGCCAAGTAGGGACAGGGCATCTTGTTTGTAGGGATAAAACGACTTCTCATTTATTATTATTTTTAAATTTAATAGAGAGAAATAATCAAAACTTTCATTCAAATTTATTATAATAACAAAAGGCAAACAAATTTAAAAAAAAAAATCAGAAGGTGTTTGTGCTTAAACGACCAATAACAAAGTACAAAAGTTAAATTGTGAATTCTAAAGGCCTGTTTGGTGTGTAAGTTTGAGTTAAAATTTTTAAGTTTAGTCTGAGTTAAATTAAGTTGAGTTTAAAATGTGAGCGTTTGGTAAAAAGTGTGAGATAAAAAGTTTAGTTTGAGTTGATTGTTTGGTGAAAAAGTTTGAGTTGAAAAGTTAAAAAAAAAACAAGGGCCCTGATTTGATGTTAAGAAATTGAGTTAAACAATTTTTTTTGATTTTTGAGAAGGAAACCTATCTTAACTCCAACTGAACGGTACTTTTTCACCTCAATTTCATGTCGAACGAACATGCCGCTAATATATTCTGCGAGTGATGTCCTTTTCGATTTATCCAGGTGTCCGCATTTTCCCGGATTGACACACATGGGACGTATGTGCCGTCTATAACACCAATACAATCCTACAAAATAACAAGATTGGATTCCAACTATTCAATCGCATCCACATACATGCCTTAATTTATTTTTCGCATTTTGTTAAATAATCTGATATTTCTTTTCCTTATTTTACACATATTTACAAAATTGGATTCCCACTATTCAATTGTATCCACATTTTAATAGACACATCATACATACCTCCCACCAGAGAAAGAAAAATAGACACTTTTTTTTTTGCTTTTAGAGAGAGAAACGAGAGAGAGAGAGGGGAGAGAAAGAATTCCCTTCCATCACACTTTTTTTTTTTATAGCTCTCGGTCTCTTCCTCTCTGTTTGTTTTCTGGGAAAATTCCCTTCCCACCCTTTTCAAAATTCATTGATCTCTGTATTTGTAATATACTATTCTGCAATTTCCTTATTTTTTTTTAAGTTTCTAAATAGCCAAACTTTACCAACATAAAAAAAAATTCGAAAATAAAAGAAAAGGAAAGTGGGTTCCCTTTTTTTTATTGGACTCTGTTGGGTGTTTGATTTTTCCGAAGCATATAATATTGACTATATTTGCAGGTCCACGGCAGCCATTGAAGCCGGCTTCCTCCACCTACCAGTTTGTGTTGAACTAGAAAAAAAAATTTTGGAGCCAATCTGGTTGTTTGTTGGCCTTTTTCCCATTCTTTTTTTACATGTTAATATTCCCGAAGAGAAACCAAACAAACCAAAACCCATGAGAGAAGAGGAGAGGAGAAGTTTAAAACCGATTGTGCTGGGGAGAGAAGATCAACTAGAGAGAGAAAGCAAAAATTTAACTCACAACTTGGTTGATAGCGATGTGCGACGGGCACTGTCGACTGGCTCACCGGAGGGATAGTTGCGCGGTTGGGGAAGCATCGTCGATGGTAGGGGCGGATTTGTTCACTGGATGGACTGAGGAAAAATTAGGTTATGAAATGAGAGAGCAGATGCTTGAAGGTGGGAGAATATGGTAAAACTCAACTCAGCTACTTGAAGAGGAAGACGTGGGGTGTACGCACAGACCAACTTCCTTCCGTGCCATGCATCGCCACAGTGGGGCGAACTTCTTCTCTATCAAGCGCAGTGAACGAGATGTGCGAATCAAACCACGTGGGTGTCTACTCTCAACAGTAAACCAAGCTCAGGTCACTGTGTAACGGTTCAATCATAAGTCCAAGATAAACTGAATCACCAAACTGAATAAGATCAGTTTGAACTATCCACTATGAGTCCAAACACATGCCCCCAACGGGCACTAAGATCAGCAACCCAAGTCTGATTTCTCTTTAAATCTCAAATGTCTCGAAGAGTGTAAATTTCTATGTCATCACTTCTATTTTTAATTTTTTTTAGGGATTCTGATCTTCCGATCATTATTACACGTGTCGTTTCTAAATTATTACATCTGCTGACGTTACCCTCTTAATTATTACCGACGTGGTCCTCTTTACTTATATATGTTAAGTTCTCTCATTCTGCCCTTCTTTTCTCTTCGGCCTGTGTAAACGGCTTCATTCCACTTAGTTATTAAAAACGTTGTGTCGTATCCATATTTTATCCCATACCAACCCCCTTTTTCCTATAATTTTGAAAGAGTCTTCTCGTTTCCACTTTTTCAAATGAGAAAAAATATTTAACTTTCTTCTCTCCTAATTTCTTCAAATCCTTTGCTCGTCTTTGTTTGAACTTTCTTCTCTCCCAATTTATTCAAATCCTTACTTCCATGGGTTCCGCTTCCCGTGTCCGAAAAAACTTTTGAAGATTTCCACACTTGATCTGGGCTCCCTGAATCAATTTCTGCTATCCTCCTTTCCAGATGTTCTTGTTCTTCCAGTAAAAGGCTTTATTGGTTCCTCTCAGTTTCCTTTAACTTATTTCTTTCTTGATTTAAAATTTTTTTTTTTTTTTTATTGAAGTTTCACCACTACAATTAGACCCCAGTGCCTACCAGATTTTAGCTTCTTGTGAGGCTGTATCGCGTCTTTCTTCCGGCGGTTTTCTGTCTCCGTTGGTTGTTCTTCATTTTTACAAGTTGGTGGAAGGTGGTCATTTTTATTATTATCTTCGACCTCGTTCTGACAGGGATATTTTTGTAAATCATTACTACCATGTTCATGCTCGCTGTTGCGAAATGGCAGTTGTTATCAGTGGTCACTAGTTCGTCGACATAAAAGATATATCAATCATTTTCAAATACTAAAAGGAAAGGAAAAGAACACATAATACTAATGAATAATATATATATATATATATATATTAATAGTTATATATATATATTGGGTATGGCTGTGGTAGAGACCTCTGAGGTCACTACCGGTAGAGTCCTTTTTTGGACCGTCAAAATTTAATCGAATGATTCAAATGTTGATGGTGTACGATATTTATCATACACCTAACCTCACATAATCATTCCCACCTAAACTCTTCTCTGTCGCCGGCGATCTTCCCACCGCCGACGACCGACGCCGGCATCCCAACTCCGGCCACCTCCAGCAACCCAGCCCTGGACGCCGGCATTCGACCGCCGACGACGTCATTTTCTCTCTCTTCCCCTTTCTCTCTCTCTCTCTTCCCCTCCCTCCCGCTGGCCCCCACCCCCACCCCCGGCCTCCCCCCACCCCCCACCCATGGCTGCCACCCTCCCCCGGCACCCCCCCCCCCCCCGACGACCCCCCTTTCTCTTCCCCTTTCTCTCTCTTCTCTTCTCTCTCTCTCTCTTCCCCTCCCTCCCGCCGGCCCCCAACCAGCCCCCCGGCCCCGCCCCCCTTCCCCCACCCCCGACGACCCCCCTCTCCTCGGCCTCTCTCTCCTCTCTTCTCTCGAAATCACGAAATCGCGAGAAGAGAGAGGTCGCGAGAATCGCGAGATGGGGGCGCCGGGGAGGGTGGCGGCAAGGGGGAAGGGGTCGTCGGGGGTGGGGGAGGCCGGGGGAGAGGGGCGGGGCCGGGGGGCTGGCTAAGGGCTGGGGGTGGGGGCTGGCCGGAGGGAGGGGAAGACAGAGAAGGGGGAAGAAAGAGAGGGGAAGAGAAGAGAAGAGAGAGAAAGGGGAAGAGAGAGGGGGGTCGTCGGGGGGTGTGCCGGGTGAGGGTGGTGGCCAGGGGTGGGGGGAGGCCGGGGGTGGGGGCCGGCGGGAGGAAGGGGAAGAGAGAGAGGGGAAGAGAGAGAGAGAGAAGAGAGAGAAAGGGGAAGAGAGGGGGGTCATCGGGGGGTGCTGGGGGAGGGTGGCGGCCTGGGGTGGGGGAGGCCGGGGGTGGGGGCCGGCGGGAGGGGAGGGCAAGAGAGAGAAAGGGGAAGAGAGAGGGGAAGAGAGAGAAAACGGGGCCGCCGGGCAAGAGAGAGAAAGGGGAAGAGAGAGAAATGGGTCGCGGGCGTGGCCGGCGTCGGGCTGGTTGTCGGAGGTGGCCGGAGTTGGGTCACGGCAGCGGGAAGATACGAGACGGAGAAGAGTTTAGGTGGAATGATTATGTGAGTTAGGTGTATGATAATATCGTACACATCAACATTTGAACGTTCGATTAAATCTTAACGTCCAAAAAAGAGCTAACCGTAGTGACCTCAGAGGTTCTATCACTGTCATCCATTTATATTAATAGTTTTATGAAGAACAACTTTTAGATTTTATAAAATGAAATACTTTTTTTTTGTTTCTTTAAAAAATATTATTTCTATTTATGGTTAGTATGGTGTATGTTTTTTTTAATTATTTTATAGAAAAAGAACACTTTTATTTATAAGTATGTGGGAGTATAATCGTTTTTAATGAGTTTTAAGGTAATTTTATTGTAAAGTAAAAGTGTAATAAGAATTTTTAGTAATTTTGTGAGTGTATTGATTAATATTGTGGATGCAAAAAAAAAAAAAAAAAAATCTAAAAAAAAAAAATTGTAGAAACGTCTTAAATAGACATACTTATTTTTTTTTTAACTCTTACTGAATTTTTGACTTTTTGAACTTACCTAATTTGAGTAGACAAAATAAAACTATTATAGTAGAGACAATAATGTTGTTTTTAATAGGTAATATACAAATCACCCTAAAATTTAATTTGTCTTGTACTAAAGTTTCTTACCATGTACACTATAGTTACAAATGTCGTTTGTTTCTAAAAGTTTGCTGAATTTATGAACAAAACAGCATGTTTTTGTACAAAAAATTATCTGGTCGTTTATTCTCATGTAAAATTACGAGCGGTCTCTTTAGCAAGGGCTCCCTAAAATTTATTTATTATTTTTGTAAGGAAGTTTATAGTTTGATTTGTGTTATAAAGTTTCAAGCTTGTTCTCAATATAACTACGTAATGTCATTTGTATGTAAAACATTCCAATTTCTTCTTATAATTTTTCTGAATTTGAAGTTGGGAGATATAAACTCAAAACTCTTCACTTAATAGTTGAATCACGTGTAGTTTTTCCTTAAAATTGATTTGCCGTTCTTTCACTTCCATCGTCATTTTACATTGAAACGGGACATTAATACACAAAATCTCTTTAAACCTTAGAGCACAATTTCTAACAATTGGCACGTTTATAAATTATCATGCATGTAGTAAAAGTGTCATGGCTCACGGACAACTTAGAAGATTTGTCCTTTCTTGAGGAGAAGATACAAACTAGACAAATATAATTAGCCATTTTAATTCTCTTTTTTTTTTTTTTTTGCCCTTTTGGAACAAGAACAACTTTTATGTTTCCATGAAACATCATTAAAATGTAGAATTAAAACTCCTCTTTTGTAACCGAGTATAAACAAAATTTCCCTGTTTTTTTGATAAATACATAACAGTTTTACATTACGTCTAAACAAGTTCTATATGGTTGCGGCAATTTATTTTTATCCGTACGTTATTTTTCTTGTTGAATTTAAAAGCTGGTTAATTTAGTGACTAGAGATTTGTATACTCATTTAATCCCAAGTCTTAAGTACCACAGGTAAAGATTCAAACGGATCTTTAATATCTTAAAATTGCATAAAAAGATAATGAGATTTCATTGATAAGATTATGTTTTTAAACCGTCAGGTTTATATTATAAACTATCAGTTTTCTATATATAAATTATGTTTTTTATGTAATTTTGAGTAGAATCTGATATTAAAAAAGTATATTAGCATGGATGATGAAACATCCAAATGATAATGCTTTAAGGGCCAGTTGTCATTAAAACCCATTCGATAATTACAATTAAAGAATCCTCCATTTCTTAGTTTAGTTATCAGTGATATGATTGTAGCTTAATGGCGAATTCATTAAAGACTATAATATTATTATAAAGAAAAGGTGTGGTTCAAATAAACCCATTAAAATTTTTTTTTGTGTGGATAATTTGGACAATTTGGCATCCAAATATAATCACCACATTTTAGTTGAGAAATCATTCTCCATGGCCCAAGGAAGAAAAGAAGAGCCAGTGGGGGAATTGCTTTTAAAAAATAATAAACAATAAACAATAAATTAAAAAAAAAGGTCTTTTTCTTCTTGGAGTGATTTGTTATTATTATTTCTTTTAGGACATACTGCGGAGGTGAGGCAAGAAATAAACTTTTCTTAGGAGGTGTTTAGTGGAATAGTTTAAGTTGAGATTTTTAAGTTTAAATAGTAAATTTTTTTGAATTTTTTTTGAATTTTCAGAAAAGACAAAAAAATTTTTGAGAAAAAGACAAAAACTTTTTAGAAAAAAGACAAAAAAAAGTTTGAATTAGGTAATTTGGATGGTTATGCCAAACTCCCCTTAGATAAAAGACTATAAAAAAACAAAAAAAAAGAGAGAGAGAGAGAGAGAAAGGGTAGTGGATAAAACTTAGGTGGTTAGTCTTTTTCTGCCCATCTTTTTTAAATAAATAGTTTAATTATTTGTTTTTTTTATCATGTTCATGATTATCTATTAGTGATATATTTGTTTTAAATCAATAATATATAATGAATAGATCAATTCAATATTAATTATTAATATTATTAATTGACGATCAAATCTTTCCTTTGTTCCCCTACAATCATAAGTAGAAAATAAAAAATTAATGAGAAAAACAATAAAAAGATATTATTGAAAAAAAAATACAAATGAAATCTAGAAGTGGATATAGCAGGAGGTGGCAGGGGCCAAGGGGGCCCTGGTCCACGATGTCGATTGGGCAGCTGACAGCCTCCTCGTCCGCCCACAGTATAAATATATAAATATATATATATATATATATTTTTTTTTAATTTTTGGTCTCTCTCTCGGCGCTTGCATTTTCGTATTTGTTTTGGATCGACCTTAAATTTTTCTTCATATATTCATCCCTCTTCTCCTGTATCCTCTCTGGGTCTGAACTCTAACCCCCATTTTATCTTCAAAATCCTTTCCTCAGACCAAAAATATTTCTGTGTATTAACCACAATTCTTTGATTCATAAATTTCCTTCCTTAGATCTGAACAGCCTCCAATTTTTACTGGGTTATTTTCAGAATCTTCTTTTTCAATCAAAACCTGTAATGGGTCATCATCTGTTCATAAGATACTGAGATCCGGACGCCGGAATCTGCAAATAACACAGTCCCCCTCTTCTGGGTCTCGTCAAAATCAACATTTTTTCTTTTTGGGCTCCTTAATTTTCCCCAAAAAAATGGTGACAGTGAATCTGGGATTGCTCCATTACGTGTTGGACCATGTTTACGGCGCGTTCGTGCACAGAACGAAGCTGAGCCCGCCGTTCTTCTCGCGGGGATGGGGCGGGTCGAAGCTCGAGCTTCTAGAGAGAATGATTCAGCAACTCTTCCCGGACATGGCTGGCAAGAACTGGCCTCCCACTTCGATCCAACCCACTTGGAGAACCATTTGGGAGAGCAGAACGACTTCTCTCAGAGAAGGGGTTTTCAGAACTCCTTGTGGCGACCAGCTTTTAGGTGCATTGCCTCCTGAGAGTCACATTGCCAGAGTCGCCTTTCTCACCCCTAAAGGTGTGCCTCCTCAGAAGATGGCCTGCGTTGTTCATCTTGCAGGTGTGTGTGTGTGTGTGTGTGTCTATATATATACACATTGACTCCATACCATATTGATGAGAAATTTGTTATTATTTTGTTGATTTTAGCATTTGTTTTGGCTTTCTGAAATAGTCTTTGTTAAGGTTAATAATGGATTTGGTGTTCAGGGCAGTTTTTGCCCCTAGTTGTTAGGGAAATAGTTTTGTAGAGTTCGAGAATTGAGTATTTATTTATTTTTTTTTCCAAAATAAAACTTTGATCATATAGCGCAATGTAGCATGCAAATCATTAGCTTTAATTGCTGGGAGATGGGTTTCAAAAAAGTTTCGATTTTCTTGATACTTGAGGGAATACTGGGATTCGATTTGGTCATATAGCCCAATGTTGCATGCAAATCATTAGCTTTGATTGCTGGGAGACGGGTTTCGAAAAAGATTCGATTTTCTTGATACTTGAGGGAATACTGATATAGTTTTGCATTTATGAGAGTTTAGTGTTTTTTCTCTCTGCCCTGCTAATTTATCCCAGTGTAGTTTACAGAGTCAATAATTTTGATTGGTGAGAAAGAATTGGGCTTTAGATATTGGAAGTTGAGTAGTATATATTATGCTTAAAAGTTTACTTCGTTAAGCGTTTTTTAAGTAATTGAATCTGTAATATGCTTGTCTTATCGGTTGTCTCACACCACTTACCCGTGCCTCCACCGTCCAACCTTTGAGCTTTCCTCCTTGGGGTGCACCGTTTTGCAAAGAATATCTGACACTGTAGTCAGTAGGATATTTGTGGTGAATGATAGTGGAGTGCCATGTGTGTAGCGTGGTAAAACATCTCGTATTTCTAGTTGACTGTGTACGACCTGGATATGCTACTAGGATCTGAATGCGGTTATACCTCATAAGGTGTTAGGATCATTCCGCTATTCTGGCCCTAAGCGGATTCCTCATGCATTCCAAAAGGATTCCCTAGACATGCGAAAATGTACATTGGAATATAAGACCATTTGGGTTCATAAATGCGACTTGTACTTATTTTTATTTCAAGCATGAAGCCTAGTGATTTACCTTGATCGTTTGGTCGCTCTACTATCTATCTCAAGCGTATTGTCGAGATGGGATCTACCTTGAGCTTGTGGTTCCGTCTCTACCTCTAGTGCTTGGTCCTATGTGGATTTGGATTTGCATGTATGAATCCAGTTGTCCAGTACACCAATGTACATTTCAAAATATCAAATGAATCCTGCCTGCCCTGACACCCTCTGGAGTACAATCATATTTGTTCCTTGCGGTGGGTCTGTGCCCAAGGACTTGCTTCACTATTGTAATTATGTTTCACCACCCCACACACACGTTGCACTCTACTACCAGCACACCAACTTAGTTAATTATGGACTTCGCATGTTTTATGGTTTAATTGCCATTAAGTTTATGGTGAGATGAAGTTTTTCATCATTTACCTCTTTCAAAGGTTTCAAATTCCAATATTTTTATTATAATTAAAAACTAGAATTCCCCTTCTTTTCAATTATTCATCAAGTGACCACATTTAGGACACCATTACTTTGGTAGTTTTTCTTGTTATCAGTATGTCATTGACTTACTAATTGTAAGCATACCTCTATTTGGATAGAAATGAGCAAGTGTGAGGCCTCCTGTTTGGCAGGTTAAAGAGTACTTTTTTTTTGTTTTGTGGGGGGGGGGGGGGGGGGGGGTGTGTGGTGGTTAGCGGGCATGATAATGATGTAACTGATTTCTTTTTACGTTGTTTAAAATTGCTATGAAGGGAAGTCGTAACTGAGAGTACTCTTCGGTTTGTCTTGTGAAATAATGAAATATTCGTGAAACATCCCTATTATTACTTGCAAAGTTGGAGAACTTATTGCGAGCGGATTTACATAACATGTTAGAGGATATTATCCTCGAAAATTTAATGGTAGTATGACACCTATCACCTCACTTCTATCTGCAGGAACTGGGGATCATACTTTTGAGCGGAGGTTGCGTCTTGGAGGACCACTACTAAAGGAAAATATTGCAACTATGGTGCTCGAGAGGTACAACTCATTTCCGCAAGTGTCTATGTTGAAACCCAAAACTTTTTCCCGATTACTCAGTCTACGCCTTTTTACTAAGGTAAAATATGCACTACAGCCCTTTCTATGGACAAAGACGTCCTATGCTGCAGCGTGGTGCGAAACTATTGTGTGTTAGTGACTTGCTTTTGTTAGGAAGCGCAACCATTGAAGAAGCCCGTAGTCTGTTATATTGGTTAGACTCGGAAGCAGGGTTTGGCAAGATGGGCATTTGTGGACTTAGCATGGGTAAGAATTGTTTGGATCACTTGTTAGATCTTGTAGCTTAAGAAGAAATGCATCCTATCTATCGTTTAGAAACTTTTCTTCTTTAAAAACTAGATCATTTTGTTTGTGTCAACCAAGTACTCAAGAGTTGCAAAACTAATCTACCAATGCTCGCTTTCGAGATGGGAAAGTTTTCTTTTGGTCCGAAAATTAATACTTTGATATAATTTAGGAGGAGTTCATGCTGCAATGGTTGGCTCACTTCACCCCACTCCTGTTGCAACCCTTCCTTTCCTCTCTCCACACTCCGCCGTTGTGGCATTCTGTGAGGGGATACTAAAGCATGCCACTGCATGGGAGGCACTGAGAGAGGAACTTGCAGCACAGAAGGCTGCAATGACTCTCGAGGAGGTTAGAGAACGGATGCGGAATGTTTTGTCTCTCACAGATGTCACACGCTTTCCTGTCCCTAAAAATCCCAATGCTGTAATATTTGTTGCCGCAACTGTAAGTAACTGTGTATTTTGACTTTGAATAACCGACCGTACAGCTTCTACTTTTCTCTTCCCATCGTAATGCATTTGTGCCCCCTTTTAACCATATAGTGAAGAATTTTTTGAGCCCTTTTTCTCAGAAAGGAGATTAATTACTTTGTATTTTCATTTTAAATAGTGTCCGTCTTATTTTACCTTCTGTTTTATGATCTAAATAACCTTTTTGACGAGTTCTTTCTAGGTGTTCACTTTTATTGCATTCATGGTTCAGGATGATGGGTACATTCCCAAACACTCAGTGCTGGAGCTTCAAAAGGCTTGGCCAGGTTCAGAAGTGCGGTGGGTGACTGGCGGCCATGTCTCGTCCTTCCTTCTTCACAATGGCGAGTTTCGCAGAGCCATTGTTGACGGGCTTGATAGATTACAATGGAAGGAGTGTCCATTATGACAGTGGCTCCACATGAGACACAGATTGCACATTTGTTTGTTATGGTAAATCTTGTTTACCTCTGATCCTCTCACAAACTTTGTTCAGTGGTTTTCTAACATCTTAGAACACCCCATTAAAAAAAATAATGGAAAAAAAAGAAGGAAAGAAGAAATGGGTTTTCATATGTTTGGTATTTATTGTATGTACTTTTATATCATCATGGATGCCATTACGGAGAAAAAAAAAAAGGAAAAAAAAAAAAAGAAAGAATTAATCTCAGTTCAAAGAGATTGAAAACAAATCTGATGATTGGATGATCTTCATTGTTCAACTTTGATTGTGCTTTTTGTTAGACAAGTTGAAAGCACGCACATGGGCTTTGTCACAACCTTTTCAGTAGTCAAGATTTATAAGAAATTATTTAGATGCACGATGTATATATTTTTAACAAAATGATATTGTGGATTTTAATAAATAATAATAATTCAAGATTGGGCTTGGTTGAACTTTCTCAACATTTGGGTTTGTAATAAAATTTTGGAAATTGGGTTTGGTTATAACTTTTTAAATATACATGGATTTGTAATAAATTTAGAAAAATATTGGGGTAACAATTCCTTATAATAAAAGATTTAATGACACGTTAAAAAACTTACTAGAAGACAAAATAATTTGACCATAAGTTTGATAGTGAAATATGAGAGGGTGAATGGTTAAGAAACTTATATTTTTAATATGAAAAATACTAAGGACATCAATTGTAATCTTAAATTTTAAATAATAATTTATGTTACATGTGAGTTGTTTTTTTTTTTTTTATTAATAAGTATTTAAAGTATAATTATATTTATCAATAAGAATATGACATATGAGTTAATATTTAAAAAGTTGGGATTGAAGTTAATGTCTCTAGTATCACTCTTTTAATGTGGTTAAAGAATAGATTTGCGAAGATAAATTTGGCTCACTTCCGCATGTCTGATTGTTCATGTTTTTGATATGGATCCGTTGATTAATAAAAAAAAGTTTCAAAGCACACACCTTACCCACCTTTTCTTTAGCTATTTCTTTGGAAATAAAAGGTTACATTTTAAAGTTTTTGTCTAAACACAAAAATTAAATCCTTAAAAAGAAAAATAAACTAAAGAAATACTCTAAAAAATTACAATAAAAAATAAAAAAAGAAGAATATTCCACAAGTCCTTTGTGTACAAAGTCTCGATATTCTTTGGGTAAAGTCCAATTACAAGGTTTGAGATGACCCGAAAGCACTTGATCATAATCAATATTATAAAACCTACTTGGATATTGAGCCTTTATATGATTCTTTGCAATGTCTACTTGATAAAACTCCCAAACATAAGGAAATTGGTAAATCTTAATTTAGCTAGAGTCATTCATATATGTGTGGAAACATATATATATAAATATATATATATATATATTTAACATGCATCTATTTTGTTTGCTTAATTTGTGCTCGAGCTGGATGGTGAAAAATTAGTATCGGATTTTGTCGGGAGATAGATCTAGAACAATTTACCTATCCTAATAAAAAAAAAAAAATTGGTTTAAACGATTATGTATTAAGAGCTAAATTAGCTAAAGAGATGAGTAGATATAGAGTAGTACCATATATACCAATTTTAATCCCTACTTTTTAAATACCAACTCATATGTCATATTTTTATTAGTAGATGCAATTAATTGATATGTCAATGCCTTAACCACTTACTAATAAAAGAACGATAATCATATACCACATAAATTGATACTCAAAAATTAAAATTAGAGTTGGTGTCCCTATCATTTTTTTATAGACAGGCCATGTCTTTTTTTAGGCAGACTTGAGTGGGAGTCCCTCGACCGTGATGGTACAAATTAAACACATGAAAGCAACCCACGTTATTGCGTGGACTTTTAAAGTCAATCCCGCAGGCACGTATATATTACTTTGATCGTTTTACTATTATAATTTTGCTATTATTTCTTCCAGCTGTTCTTATTGTTTGTTTGTTTGTTTTTTTAATCATAAATTATGTCTAGTCGCACAAACTTATACTCCAAATAAGAGTTCTTCCAAAAAAACTTAAAAAATTATAGCTACAAATCACATATTTAGTTTTAGTTATAGAAGAAGCGATGCCCTTTTCTTTTCAAAGCTTGTTTATTATATCTGGCTTTTCCATTTTTGAATATGAATGTATTATCTATATATAAAATTAGTTGTATAGTATATGTGTAATGTTTACTTGTTCACTGAAAACATTAAGACAATGGTACTATGGTTTTGGGTACTGTGTTCATGTACCAAAAAAAAAAAAAAAAAAATAATATATATATATATATATATATTTCCAATCAAAGTTTTGGCTTTGACCTATTACTTTCTTATGAAATTTTGATTCCGTATTTACAGTATAACAGGAAGGACAAAAAAAAAAAAAAAAAAAACCTCTTATACGACGGGGTTAGAGTAAGAAGCTGCAACAATAAGAGAATTCATGATAACAATTAACGACGACAACAACAACAACAACGAAATTAATAACAAAAGAGAAATTGATCATCAAGATCATGATGAGAATGATGATGAAATTATTGGCACCTCCTCAATTTCCAATGAAGATGATCGCATGTTTAATATGATTTTTAATAGTGATTCTTCAAAATATGTAAAAACACTGAAAAGGCAGCAGAAACTAATGTTGTATTTTAATTCCCATAAAACTCACCTACTAATCATCTAGGCCTGGCAAACTCCACCCACAATCACCCTCCTTTTAGGGTCCAATGTTCTTCTCGGCCACACTTCCAATTGGATACAGACTCTAATATCATTTATAAGACCCATGTCTCCATTTGGTATGAATATTGTCCGCTTTGGGCCTTATGCCCGTACAATTTTACTCTTGAGCTCATCTCAAAAGGCTCATATCATTATAAGGTAGTCTCTTTACTTATGAATCACCATGTGTATTCATTTCCAAGTGAAGTGGGACTGTACAATTTACCTTTTTCCTTGTATGAATTGATGATGTCACATTTTTGCTCTAACAATCTAAGCCCGATGACAGTAACCATGTAGTAAACGTGAATATCACC